>JAODAL010052054.1:0-22500 GCA_025379985.1 Phyllomedusa bahiana
GTAATTTTCTTCATGGTTAAAAACCCTTTCTTCAGCATCTTACCCTCCTCGCCCTCCCAGTCACGACCACAAATGTCTTCATCAGCACGTCAGCATCGTCCAAACCCATTGAAGCAAGGCAACACAAATGTCAACTCGTGTACCCACCACTGTGGATAATCCATTTTCTGAAGACCTCTTTGATGACAAAATTGCGGTTGGGGTCAAAAGGGCATTTCCAAAGATCAAGAGGCCAAAAGGATGATTTTCCTGCTCTGACCCCCAAATTCTGATGCCATCAGGGGAGGAAAAGGGAAGGCTTGTCAATCGGCAAAAAATCCCGGGCGTCGGCAACGCCTTGCAGCGCCTCTTGCTTGTAGCCCGCAGCTCCTGGTGCAGAATGTCAGGACGACCAAGCCCACCTGTGTTGATGATGATGATGACGACATTGTTGGGATCCAACGTGGTCTTTTCAGCAGAATTTTGCTTGCGAGCGCTTCATCACTGGACGAGGAGGAAACGATGGGGTGGGTGTCAATACGGGTCCCGCCTCAAAAAGGGAGGAGGGGGGTCGCAGAAGTCCGCTGATAAAAATTCCCCCCAGCCGCGATCAGCGGAACACCGCTCCTCGCTTATCGCCGTCAAAAAGGTCCAGGACCTCTCAAGCCGGGGCCTTTTTATGAGCAAGCCTCTGATTCAACCAGCGATGTCATATGCCACCTTTGCCGAAAAACACATCAGTAGAGGCAAGAATCTTAGGTGTTTAACCACCACCAACATGTTCTAGTCACTTGCAGAAATTGCATGAGTTGAAATGGAGGGAATACTTGGCCAAAAAAGGCCCACACCGATGCGGGGCTTCAAACCACTGTACACACCCTCTGTCTCCGCCTCCTCCTCCTCCACCCCCCACCAAGCGTTCCTCAGCTGCCCATGTCTCTCGGAGTCATAATCAGGGATCAGCCTCCGCTTCAGCCTCCACCGCCCGCCCGAGTACCACCAGCACCACCAGAGACCCGATCCTTACCCCTTCTCCTTCCACCAGTTTTTGACGACCTGCACGCCGTAACAGCGGCCATCTAGCAGCCAGCATTCTGTCTACCGGGTTTGGGAGCAAAGAAAACATTTTTAAACCCAAAGCATCCAAAAAGCCAAAAGCCTGAATGTCGGCATTGCCAGGCTTTTGGCCTTGAAATGTTTGCCTTTCCATCTGGGGACACAAATGGGTTCCGCCACGTCATGGCCCTCTGCCTGCCCCCAATACCAGATCCCGGGAGCAGGAAATTCTTTGCCAGAAAAGCCGTCCCTGCCCGGGGCCAAGTTCACCTAAAATTTCAAGCGCGTTAGTCTGCATCTTGTCCGGCAAAGTCCACTGACCACCGACACATGGACTAAAAAGCACGGCCAAGGCCGCTATATCCTGTGACAGCTCACTGGGTGAGCTGGGGGATGTCTCTGGTGGGGGACGGTGGCTCTCAGGCTCGGCGCACCTCTTCAAAAACCGCAGGATGGTGCAGGGTTCTTTCCCCCCAAGGTCCTCTGGGCATCACGTCCCAAAAGAAACCAGGCCGTGTGAAATAATCTGTCTTGGAGACCTTTCCCCACACAGGTCAGAGCTGTGGATGGCTTTTCGCACGAGACCAAGCACTGGCTAGGTGACAACCCCCTTTGTGCCAGGCAAGGTGGTGTGTGATAACGGTCGAAATCTGCTGGCCGCCCTTAAGATCGGTAGGCTGGAGCACATCCCTTGCCTGGCACATGTCATGAACCATGTCGTCCAGAAATTTCTAAAGCGCTCCCCGGGTCTGGACTGCCTGCTGAGGAAGGCTCAAGGTCTGAGTTCGGACTTCCGCCGTTCGCACCCTGCTTCGTCCCGCCTGGCTGCGTTGCAGCGTCAGCTCGGCCTCCCAGTTAACCGTCTCATTGTTGACGTGGCAACACGCTGGAATTCCACCCTCCACATGCTCCAGCGTTGGGGCAGACGCAATGCCATTACGCAGTACGAAGTGACACATGGCCTGACAAGCAGCGCTGCGGACCTCGGGGTGTTGAGCCACCGAGAGTGGAGGCAGGTGAAAGAGCTCCGCACCATCCTTGCCAGTTTTGAAGAAGCCATAAAAATGGTCAGTGCGGACAATGCTCTTGTCAGCATGAGCATTGTGATGATCTTAGTTCTGGAACGATCGTTTGGACACTCTGAAACATCAGGTCCCCGCCAGCGACGGAGGAGGAGACGACACAGATGCGGACACGGAGCCTTTCTCTCCATCGAATCCACAAGACCCGCAGTTTCACAATTTGATCGGTCTTCATTAGGCAGTGGTTCGGGGTCCAGGGCTAGTGCAACGCGGGGCATCAGCTCTCAGGGTGCATCATCTGAGGCAAGTCAGGGCTGTGTTGAAGCTGTGCCGGAGGAGGAGGAAGGAGGTATTCCGGGAAAACCGATGTTACCGACGTCCCTGCCTTGGAAAGAGGTTGGCGCGAATTTGAGGCGGAGGAGGAAGATGGGGAAGATCAGTTTGCTAGTGCCCCTCGCCCCAGAGGCTTTGAGAAATAAAGGCTCCATCCTCACATAAATGCTTGGATGCTCCTTTTCCTCCACATGATCCTCGCATTAAGGCCATCAAAATGAACAACAGTTACTGGGTTGCCCCCTCCTGGATCCCCGGTACAAAGCAACACTCAGCACTTGCCTTCCACCCACCCAAATAGAGATTAAAATGCAGGAATTGGAGACCGTGCTGATTGATCAACTGGTGACATCTGTTTCATCTTTTCCCACGTTCCCCAAATGTCACGGTGGAACAACGCCAGCAAACGTGACAGCAGTAGAGTGCCAAGTAGCCGTAGCGGCAGCAGCAGCAGGCAAGGAGGCAGAAGCCTAATTTGGGGGGACCTCTGGCAATCTTTTTTTTACCCACCTCACCAACCATGCAATGCAGGGCACACATACAACACACAGAGACCGGCTTAAGATCATGGTGCACGGCTATCTGCGTCTCAACACCGATGTTTTTGGATGTGTTCCGGACCCAATCGACTTCTGGGTAACCAAAATGGATGAATGGCCCGAGCTCGCTCGCCACGCCATAGAGGTGTTGTCCTGCCCAGCAGCCAGCGTCATATCTGAGCGGACCTTCAGCACAGCTGCAGAAGTCATAACAGACAAACGCATCCGGCTTTCCACAGATAATGTGGATCATTTGACTTTCATCAAGATGAATCAGGCATGGATCTCTGATGATTTTTGTGGCCCCAAAATTTCCGAGGTCACTGATTAAGTTGCCGGTCTACTTCACATTCCTCTTTCCCAAAAAAAATGGTCCTCTTGAAAACTTTTTTTAAAAATTATAATTTCTTACTGCAATTTTATTCCAGTTCCCAAAAGTTTTATTTTCCTGGTTTTCGTAGTGAGGAGACTGTAAAAGACACAAGGTTTTATGACAACAAACCCTATTCCATTTTTCACTTTATCTTTAAATTTTTCGCATTGTCAATGGTTTTGGGGTCATGTTGCTGTGAGATACAGCAAAAATCAAGCTCTTTTGGAACAGAAATATGGCTTTAAGTGGCATTTCTCCCTCACAATTTTTAACAGTGGCTGAGAAGTCATTTTTATAATTTTTTTGGGCCATGCTGCTGTGAAATGCAGCAAATAACTACAGGTCCTAAAAATTCTAAAAAAATGTGGTTTCTAACAACATTTGTTTTTTCCAAGTGTCAAGAGTGGCCCCAAGGGTCATGTTTTGAATTTTTGGGGGCATGTTTTCTGTGAAATGCATCTATACTACAGGGCCTATTCTAAAAAATGTGGTTTCTAACAGACATTTGTTCTTCACAATTGTCAAGAGTGGCTCAAGAGTGATGTGCTGTCAGAAACAGGAATAGGTAGGGCACTTGTTAATGGACACATATTGCAAAAAAGACTTGTTTTGCAAGATCTTTTAACATAGCTAGCAATCCCTGTAGTGAGACAAGCCATTTAATACAATTAAAAAAGAGAGAAACAAAGATGTGGTGGGATTACATCCTAAAAATGGTGGTTGAAAGACTCCTTTTTCCAGCACTTTTTAAACTGTGGGTCAGAGTGGTTTGGGGCTAATACTGCGTTCCAGGACAGGTATAGTCAATGTCCAGTTCAAGTAAAATGAGGGTTCAAATTATACTGCCTTCTGGCACTTTTTAATTTGTGGGGGAAAGCAGGTTTAAGGGTCATGCTGTGGTACTAGACAGGGATAGTGAATGGTCTGTGACTTTTTTTCTGTGGCTTTTATAACCTAAGTGTGTTGCCTAAGATGTAGCACGTATCCATTTGACTGTTGTGGATGTTAATTCCAGCTTCTCCAGCCCTGTTTGGGTGTAAGAATGAAGGTGTTGTTCCTCTCCCATAGACTTTAATGGTCATCGGCGATAATCTATTATCGGTATCGCATGATAAAATTTCCTGATATTGCTATCGATCCGATGAAAGATAGTTGACGCAATCGCTCATCACTACATCTACATTATCTAATCTATCTAACTATTATCTACTACTACTATCTATTGTTATATAAAAATATATTATATATAATATATATATATAATATATATAAATCATATCTATCTAAACTTCTATCTATCTATCTATCTATCTAACTATATATAAATATATATAAATATAAAAATATATAAAACATATATATATTTTCAAAATCTTTTCTATCTATCTCATATCTATCTATCTATCTGTCCATCCGCCCGTCTGTCTGTCTATCTCTATCTCTAAAGAGGTAAGCAAAAGAAAATGACAAAAGTAGAGGGAGAAGAACCAAAATTTATGAAAACAACTCCCAGACGACACTTTCGCCCCCATCGCCCCAAGTTCTGTGGCTGGAGGATTGGGCTCCTCAACCATTCTACAACACATAAGTAATCCTGATGGGCGTCATTGCCATTTCGAGAGACCCCCCTCCCCAATGACTGACTCCAATCCTGAACCCAGTGCCCCCAATCATTCCGTTTTGAGGTTCTATGGCCTTCATTTCACATAACTCTTTGCATCTTTTCCTCCCATAGAAGCGCTCATCTACAACACAACAGACGCTCGTTGACTCCTCGCCATCAAAAAGTCTCCAACACAAACACCCAGCAGGTGAGTTGTATATTTGATTTCTTGACATCACTCGACTTTTACGAGCAAAGCGGCAGGAACCCAGAACTTGGATATGATTGATATTAATCACACTTAAAAGTTGTGTCAATCCCGTCCCTTTTCCGTACTCAGAAGTTCAAGTATCTGAAATAATCAAAGTCTCCCTTTTTCGAAACGTTCAAGCTTATCTCCCACAGCAGATCTGTAGAGGAAGAGTCGTGCTAACGACTTCTTCTGAAGGTGGTATCTCCACGGCTTCCTCATGGCATTCCCTTCCTCCGAGAGGCAGCGAGTATCATGGAGATTTACATAACTAATCGCACTCATCCATTGTCAGGCACCGTCTCCGTGAGAAATCCTGTATCAGGGCCGGCACCAGACAGAACACGGCGAGGGTGGGGTGCCCATGTTTGTCATTCTCATACTGTTCTCCGACAAGGGTCTTTTTTTGGAGTTTCAGGAGGCTCGGAAACCCTACTGATAGACAATAATGAAAATTCAAATATTCATCCCTTAAAGCCTTTTGTGTCCTTTTCAGAGCTAAACTATGATAATTGGGGTTTTCAGCTAATTTCGGAGACTATTTAATAACATCTCCCGCTAGACGTCTCATGTCAGCTCAGCAAGAGGAAGTATCTGGTGGAATAGAAAAGATTCCAGAATTTTTTTTTTTTATTATTATTATTTTGTAACGTGGAGATTCATGCTTTCCCTTAATAAAGGCAGATCCCCGCTGCTCGAGTTTGGCAACAGCTATGCCAACTGCATTGGGGAAGATTGGATTAAGAGGGGCAGATGACGGTGTCTCCGAGTCCCTTCTCTCTTGCAGGATTTGATGCAAATTCCATTACTTTTCATGCTTTGGGAGATAATGAAATGGATACAAAATGCTAAAAGGTTTTCAATCCTGCAAAAAAAAAAATAATAACAACTGCAAGGACAAAACGAGTTTAATTCATTTTTCATCACCCGCAAGAGTATCGGATATTTAAACATGTTGTTCTTTTGCTGTGTAAGGAATTCAATTATGCCGCATGTCCTCCTTGTACACTCTCGGCTAGGCATGAACAGTGAATATTAAGTTATTGGGTTTAAACCGCTCAGACAATAACATGGAAAGACGCTTCCTTGGTTATTAGGGGCAATGAAATCAAATACAAACTAATATGAAATGATCTAGTTACCCCCCTCCCCTTCAGCTTACCAGGATGCTGTGAACGGAGCATTGATTTCCATTACTGAGAGGTCACTATGATTATGAACTACCAACCAATAGAGCATGGACGAGGAAATAGAAGAGGATCAGGGAAAGACGTTTAGGAGGTTTGAGATATTGAAAGCTTTTTTGTTTTTGTAAACAGCGCCACTCTTGGGTGTGGTTGTGTCTGGAATTGCACCTCAGCTCTATGCACTTGAATGATATTAAAGGGGTTGTCTCACTACAAAGATTACACATGTAGGGAACACTTATTAGAGACGTTTTTCAAATATACTGCTTTGTTCATTTTTTTTTGTTGAGGAGCTACAAATGATTTTATGACCTTCTGAGGGCTAAAACCTCTTCTGAAGAAGCGTGTTTCAGGTGAGGTTTCGGGCGAGGTTTTGGAGCAGAAACGCTCCGAAAACCTTGTCTAAAACCATGTCAAAATAAGCCGTGTGACCATACCCTAATTAAAAAAAATAAAAATAACCGACATCTCCTTTAAAGGGTTGTTCAACAAATACAAAAAACAACAAAAATATAAATAAAAAAAATAAAAATCTCACATCTCTGGCTTGAGTCTTTATTCATCTCCCTGTGCTGTTTTCCGTGCTTTCTATGTGCTGTATGTGGCCTCCCTTTTCTGCCTCCAAGAAATAGCATTTGTGGTATAAACCCTACAGGGGCCCACTGAATCCCTCGGTGGGCTGCTGCAGGGCTTGTAGGGCCTCTAGACATGGCAAATCTGGGGATGCTTTTCAGGGAGAAAAACAGAGAAAAGGAGAGTGCAAAAGTCATGTTTAGTAGGTGCAATCCTATACAGCAGCTGTAGGATGACTTTGGATTAACAGCACTGCAGATCCGGAAGCGCCCAGGAATGGATACGGTAACACAATTAAACAAAAAGAGCCTCCGAATCAACAAATATAATCCTCAGTCTCTCTTTACAATGACATACTTTATTAAACGTAAAACAAAAGAAAATGACTATGTTATAAAATATACTATCACTATGGAACACAACCAAGACGTATGCATAATGAATATAATCATAACTGATATAAAGAGGAAATGAATAAATGAAGCACACTCATATATTTACAAGCAATATCAGTAAATACACACATAGTATGAACCATGATAGACTAATATAAGCCCCAGTGGTGGAGAGAAGACCCCAACGTCCTGACGAAGCCAGGTGGTGAAACGTACGCTGAGGTCCTCTCTTCACTACTGGGGCTTATATTATTCTATCATGGTTCATACTATGTGTGTATTTACTGATATTGCTTGTAAATATATGAGTGTGATTCATTCATTCATTTCCTCTTTATATCAGTTATGATTATATTCATTATGCATACGTCTTGGTTGTGGTAGTGTTCCATAGTGATAATGTATTTTTAAACTTCAAATTTTTATTATTTTCAAATTAAAGAAAGTGAAAATTTACAACACAAAAGCATGTCATATGTTAACATTAAAGCAAAACAAGCTAAAACATACAAAAACAAGCCACAAGGTCACTAATTATTACTGGTCAAGCGAAGGACAAATAAGGAAATACAAAAAGGAATAAGAAAACAACGAAGTTCTCGTTTCAGATCTGTGAGTTGTGATTTATCGAATAATGATTTATCGGAGGGGGAAGTTTTGAAATACGGGTGTGTGAGTTGGCATAGAAATCGGTTCTCTATGTCTCCTTTAAATTCAGCTCCCATGAGTTCTTACACCCCTTTAAAGAATGGGGATTCTGACCATAAATTCCAATGATATTTAGTTTTTGGGATCAAGTGAGGGGGAACTACAAGGAAGGTCTCACAGCTGTATTGTAGGTTAACCCTTTGAATAATTTCTTTAATACTCGGTAAGCAGGGGGATTTCCAGTGTTTAGCTATCACTAACCTAGTTGCCACTAGGATGTGGAAAAGAACTGTTCTGAAGGATCTTGGAAAATCCTTAAGGTTAATGTCGAGAAGTGCTAGGGCCGGGGTAAGGTTGGTTCTAATCGAGGTTAAATCAAAGATCAAGTCTTCAACCTGTTTCCATAGGGCAGAAACACGTGGACAGCTCCACCACATGTGTAGTAAGGTACCATTTTGGCCACACCCTCTCCAGCACAACACAGAGTTAGTTTTAGAGCTATGGGCTAAACGGGTAGGGGTCAAATACCATCTCAGGTGCAGTTTTTTTGACACTTCTAGATGGTTAATGCACTTTGAATATGTCATAGCAGATGCAGAAGCTGTGAACCAGGTCTCATTAGAGAAGCAGCATCCTAGGTCTTTTTCCCATTTAATCGCGAAATGTGGCTTGGAATGGTCTTCTTGGTGCAGAAGAAGACGGTAAGTGAGTGATAACCCTTTGTCAAATGTTTTGTGTCCTTTGAGAAAATGGAAAAACGGGGTAATACCTCTGGAGTTGTTAGCCCAGGACCAGCCTTGCAGTATGTGTCTTATTTGTAAATACTTAAAGAAGGAAGTTCGGTCCAGATTGTAGCTAGACAGTAGGTCAGCGAAGGATCTAAGATGATCACCATCAAATAACTGGTCCATAGTGATAAGCCCCTGAGCTATCCAATCTCTTAATGAGAGATGTGGAGATGCCAATTGGAATATGGAGATGGAGCAGTCCTTTTTAAACACGTGCATCCATCCATTGGGTTTAACATATTTAATCCATGTTTGGAAGGCATGTTGAATCGAAGGGAAGGCGGGCAGAGTGTATTTGAGATCTAACAATTCCGCCAACAATAAATCTTTTATTGTGTAAGGGGTTAATTGTGAGCTTTCAATCAGTGACCAGTGATGGGATTCAGGGGATGTCCAGAAGAAGGAGAGGGGTTCCAATACAGAAGCTACATTATAAAACTTCAAATTCGGAACCGACATGCCCCCTCACTTTTGTGTTGAGGTAGAGGTGTTGTTTCCTACACCTAGGCCTTTTCCCACCCCATATGAAGTTCAAGAAAAGCGACTGGAGTTTATTAAGAGGGTTAAGCGGTAGTATATATGGCAAAGATCTTAATACGTATAGAACTCGTGGAAGTAACATCATTTTAGTGACGTTTATCCTGGCCATCCAAGAGAGAGGGAATCCAGACAAACGCTTGATTTCATCTGTTAGGGAGCTGTATACAGTATCTATATTTGTTTGTATAGTATGCTCCAACAAGGGGGTAATCTTGATACCTAAGTAAGTAATATGGAGGTCAGACCAAATAAATTTAAATTTAGAAAGGCAAAGCTTATGAGAGTCAGAGACATTTAGAGGTAGGATATTGGATTTTGTCATATTTAGACGATAATAGGAGGTAAGGGAGTAGGACTCTACTATATTTAGAAGGGTATCCAAAGAGGATTCAGGGTTACTGCAAATGACTAATATGTCATCGGCAAAGAGGCTAATTTTATGAACTGTATTCTCAATGGAGATGCCAGAGATTGCAGCTGATTGTCTGATCATCTCTGCTAGACGTTCAATGCACATAATAAAGATTAAAGGGGAGAGTGGACATCCTTGTCTGGTACCGTTGGTGATTGAGAAGGGAGAGGAGAGAAAACCTGACGCTAGAACTCTGGCTGAAGGGGAGGAGTAAAGCGATGTAATGGCTTTAATTATGGGGCCTTCAAATCCAAATTTCAATAAAACTTCAGTCAGGTAGTCCCAATTGAGCCGATCGAAGGCTTTTTCTGCGTCTAATGATAATAGTACCGAAGGAATTTTATCAGAATTAATTTTGTGAATGAGATCTAGCACTCTCCTAATGCCATCTCAGGTTTGACGGCCTTTGACAAAGCCTACTTGATCTTTATTAATGATATATGGCAGAAAGTCATTCAGCCTATTTGCTATGATTTTAGCAAATACTTTTATGTCACAGTTAAGTAGGGAGATGGGACGGTAATTAGTTACTTGATCTGAGTCTTTACCAGGTTTGGGTATGGTGGTTACTATTGCACGACATCTCTGGGGGCTTTTCCCCTTTTTAATTATGGGTTGGAAGGTAGAGGAATGTAGGGGCCAAGGGGGACGAATAATTTTATAATACTCTTTGTTACCCTCGGCCCGGGCTTTATTAAGCTTAGACGCTTTTCGTTGTTCAATTTCTCCGTCGTAATTGGTGCATTAATGCTTCTACTTTTGAGGTGGAAGGGAGGGGGGTTAAACGATTCAGAAAAGAGATAATATTTGTTTTCAATTTCGGAGTCCCCTTTCCCCCTTCAAATTATATAAAATTGGTAATATTTCGCAAAAGCTTTGCTAAAGTTGGGGGGAAAATTTTAGTTCATCTGGGGTTGGGAAAGTAAAAGGGTTTTCTTCTACTTTTGGGGTTTGACTTTTTGGGCCCGTAACTTTGACGGACGGGCCCCCCTGAATATAGAATTTCAATTGATTTGGAGAGATGGGGTTTGTAGGATGCAAATAGAGGGACGCATTTTTTTCTGTTGTTATTAGCTTTCCTTGTTTTTGGGTGAGGGGTCAATCTTAAATTTTTGTCAAGGAGCTATTTCTTGGGTTAAGCTTAATAGCCCTTCGCGTTGCGTTTTTCTTTTGAACCGTTGGGTGCAGATTCCCCTAATTACGCTTTGTGCGCACACCATAGGGCCCTCTGAGGGGGCGATGGGAGTTCAATTCAAAAATTTTTGGACGCAGATTTGGGTCTGTTTTTGTAAAATTTTAGGAAAATTTTAATAAAAAATTGGGTTTTTTTTTTTTTTTTTTTTTTTTTTTTTTTTTCCCCCCAGGGAAATAGAGCAGTTTGTTTTTGTGGTAGGTCTGCTTTGGTTTAAAAAAGGAAAGATGGGGGGCATGGTCTGACCAAAGGGGGCCAAAACCCAATTTCCCCCTTTGTGTGTTTTGATAAAACATTTTCCCGTCAACCAGAAAAAAAAACTAATCTTAGTGGGAATTTTTAAGAGGGGGAGGGGTAAAAGGTAAAGTCCCCTTCCCCCGGGATTTCTATACCTCCATGGGTCATGTAAATTTTTTTCCCAGAGGAAATTTTTAAGTTCTGGAGCAAAGGGGGAGGAGCTTTAGATTATCCAGTAATTTATTTTCACCAATTATAATCCCGCATATTCCCAAATCACCCCGTAGGTGTTTTTTTTAACCCTTGGTAATTGTCCTAGCAATAAAGGAATTGTGGGTATTTGGGAGCATGAGAGTAAAAGTGTAGGGAACCGAATTGATGTCGCAGTTTAGAATAATAAATCTGCCCTGGGGGTCAAGTATGATTTAAATTAACTGGAAGGGATACTATTTTTGAAAAAAATTTGTCCCCCCTGCTTTTTTAGATTTAGGTGCTGCAAAAAAAGGAATGGGGGAAATTTCTATGTTTTTAATCTGGCGAATTGGGTTAGAAAAATGCGTCTCTTGACACAAAAATTATCCACTTTATGCTTAATTAACCCCTCCAAAGTGGGGGAACGCTTATGGGGGAGTTGAGCCCAAATTTTAATTTTTTTAAGGACATTTTTTTAAATCCCCATACTGAAAAGGGAAGAGAAAAAGTTAGCAATCTTATCCTGGGTAGAAGACCACTCAGCAAAAGGTACAGAGTAATTCGTGACAAATGGCTGATAAATGTTTAAAACAACAGATAACTATTTTGCCTGGGGAAATCAAGGCAAAGGGGCTATGAAAATTTCCCGGGGGGGGGGAAAGGTGGGGTAAATCCCGCAGGGAACCCGCGAGAAAAAGGGGGCACAGAGTTGGAACAAAAAACCAAAAATTGTGCTTTTTCTTGGGGGGGAGAAGCTTGGGCAAATTTTCCTGGGGGTTTGACAGCACAATTGGGAAACTGGGGGGCGGGGTTGTCGGGCCAGATGGGAGTGGATGCCAGGCTGCTGTCCTTTCCCCTTTTTAGGGGGTGCTGATGGGAGTAGAGATCAGACCCCCTGACAAAGGGGTTTTTCTGGGAGCCCCGGGGGATTGGTACGGACAGTTGAGGAAATCCCTTTGTAATTTTGCTTTACTGGAAAGCCCCAATGAATGGGTATTTTTCCTCTTAGAACTCTTGTTAGGGGGCAAATTCCTTTCGGCGTAGCATTGTGCCCCCGAGGGTCTGGGAGATGAGATATTTTTTTAAATCTTCTGGAAGTTAGAAGAGTTTCGGGTGGGCTTTAAGGAAGAGTTCTTTAGTCTTAAAAAAGTGTATTCGGCGATTACATCCCCGGGAAGGAGGAATAGTTTAGGCTTAGGTAACCCGTGGATCCGGGCCCCATGAGGTTTCCCGATCTGAGGCTCTGGGAGTACTAAAGCCATTAAGTCAGTTAAATATTGGGATAGCATATCTGGTGTGACCGATTCCGGGACACCCCGGAGACGTATGTTGTTGCGTCTTGAACGGTCTTCTAGATCTAGAATTTTAGCGGATAGCTTCTGAACCTCATCCTCTAGCGCTGCATTGGCATCTATGAGGAGATTGTGGGACGTCGCGAATTCAGCCATTTTCTTCTCGACATGTTCCGTTCTGGAAACAAGTGCCTGGATGTCCATTCTGAATTCTCCCATCATCTGTTTAAAATCACTTTGGAGAGATTCTCTAAATGAAGAAAATAGACGTTGAAGGGTATGCTCTGAGGTGCAGAAGGACTCCGCTGGTTGTTGGTGTTCCATATCTATGGAGTCCTGTCTGGATGAAGCTTGAGAGAGAGAGGGGGATGAAGTGCGCCTGTCTCTATTTTGAGAGCGCGTAGATGGAGTCTGGAAAAATTCCGTCAATTTGGTGGGTTGGGATTTGCCAGATTTTTTGGAGTTGCCTCCCATTTGAAAGTTGTAGTGAGGACTTGAGCTTTTTTTTTTTTTTTTTTTTTTTTTACTGTGTAGTCTCCTTATCCAGATCTAGACAGATCCAATAAAACTGAAGGTAGAACAGCGACCAACGCCTATTGACATTCAAAAAAGCTAGAGTACTATTCGTGTCAAATCCACACTTTGCCGCTATGTGGGGGGGTGAAAATAATGCAGGTATGTATGGTGCAGTCTATAGGTAGACCAGGTACTTACATCAATTTGAGCCAAATAGTGGGATATAAATGTTTACTTTTGTGGACAAACTCTTACTAATGCTGTGTGGTAGTAGAGAGAAGCAGTTTTAGAGGTTCTCCTCTCTCTCTCTTTTTTTTTTTTTTTTTTTTTGTATGTGGCAGTAGGGGTAGACGCTAATATAAGCTTAAACTTCAATAATGCTGAATGGCTCCCGCTTGGGTATCCGGGCAAGGAAGGATCTTCAAGGTGAATCCTCTACTAGAAAAGTTAATCCTTAAAGTGTCCCTTAGATGTATAAGGCACAGGAGCCAAAGGAGGGAACAGGCTGTGATGAGGCTGATTTAGGAAGCTGTGCAGAGTCGTTCCCTAGGGAATAAGGCAGGACAGGGGGACAGAAAATGGCGGCCACACTGAGATGAGATGGCTACAGCCACGTGGCAGCTGTTAACTTTTTCAGAAGCTGATGGCACTGCACAGCAGAATTGTGAGGGGATCTAGTAGGCACTAAATCCTAGAAAGGGTACCAGTTATTTGTGAGCTGTTGAATAGGATGAATCCTCCGGGCGAGTAGGGCAGTGCAGGGGCTTCAAAGTTGGCGGGCACCCAAAGGTAAGATGGCCTCAGCCACGTGAAGGCTGCTGATTATTTCAGGGACTGTGGGCGCTGCTCAGCTACTTTGAAAGGGGGAAGTTTGGCTCTGCTTTAAGTTGATTAGAACGATATACAGACAAGGGACCCAGATGAGTAAGAGGATACACTTATCTTTCCGTTGCTTGATAAAGCTCCACGGCAGGGGGAGGGGGGCACCGGTCACCCCGAGCGATGGTGTGAGTATCCGCGCGTTTCACCTGCTACCCGGTCTCACCAGGGAGGGAGCGCAGACAGATGCCGGCAGAAGCTGGTGGACGTCGCCCGGATGATAAGTTGAGCCGGTTCACGGCTGCCGCAGTACGGGTCGGGTCCTTCCCTGAATCTCGTCGCGACGTGCAGGCACTCACTATACAGTTGAGTGGTGGTTAGGGAGCCGAGGAGCCGGGAATCCTAACAGCATCCGGCCGAGGGTTCTGCTTTCACTCCTGGCAGATGAGGGTGGTGCTGAAGCAGTACTAGATCCAGTTCTGGTGCGATGGATGGCAAAATACAGGTTTTTTAGTGCCGTTTTACTAGTCCTCGACGGAGCTCCTCTGAGATGCGACTCACTCCATGCGGGTCCAGGCCACGCCCCCCAGTGATAATGTATTTTATAACTTAGTCATTTTCTTTTGTTTTACATTCAATAAAGTATGTCATTGTACAGAGAGACTGAGGATTAGATTTGTTGATTCAGAGGTTCTTTACTTTGGTTTCATACCCCTATCTATATATCTGTTGTGTGCTTTTTGTTTTGGCGTCCATTTATATCAAAGTAAAAAAATTGTTATCCTTATTTAGGATTAGGGTTTCAGTTACGGTTCGTAATTTGGCAAAAAAAGCAGCAAAAGTAGTTTTGAGCTGACCTAAACCAATTCTTTGGACCCATAAGTGGAGTTGATTCTTGGGGCCCACCAGTGCAGTTGATTCTTGGGGCCCACCAGTGCAGTTGAGCCTTTTGGTTCACCAGTAGAGTTGATACTTGTGGCCTATCTGTGGAGTTGATTCTTGGGGCCCACCATTGGAGTTGATTATGGGGCCCATCAGTGGAGGTGATACGTGGGTTCCACCAGTGGAGTTTAGTCTTTTGGAACACCAGTAGAGTTGATACTTTGGACCTGTCTGTGGAGTTGATTTTTGGGACCCACCATTGGAGTTGATAATAGGGCCCACCAGTGGAGTTGATTCTTGGGGCCCACCAGTGGAGTTGATTCTTGGGCCCACCAGTGGAGTTGATTCTTGGGTTCCACCAGTGGAGTTAATTCTTGAGGCTCACCAGTGCAAATGATTCTTGTGGCCCAACAGTGAAGATGATACTTTGGACCTACCAGTGGAGTTAATTCTTGGGGCCCAGCAATGAAAGTGATACTTGGGTCCCACCAGTGGAGTTGATTCTTGGGTTCCTCCAGTGGAGTTGAGACTTTTGGTTCACCAGTAGAGTTGATATTTCGGACCTGTCTGTGGAGTTGATTCTTGGGACCCACCATTGGATTGATTATGGGGCCCATCAGTGGAGTTGATTCTCGGGGCTCACCAGTGGAGTTGATTCTTGAGGCCCACCAGTGGAGTTGATTCTTGAGGCCCACCAGTGGAGTTGATTCTTGAGGCCCACCAGTGAAGTTGATTCCAGGGCCCACCAGTGAAGTTAATTCTTGAGGCTCACCAGTGCAACTGATTCTTGTGGCCCAACAGTGAAGATGATACTTTGGACCCTCCAGTGGAGTTGATTCTTGGGGCCCAGCAATGAAAGTGATATTTGGGTGCCACCAGTGGAGTTGATTCTTGGGTTCCACCAGTGGAGTTGAGTCTTTTGGTTCACCAGTAGAGTTGATAATTGGGGCCTATCTATGGAGTTTTTTTTGGGGCCCACCAGTGGAGATGATTATGGGGCTCACCAGTGGAATTGATTATGGGGCTCACCAGTGGAGTTGCTTCTTGGAGCCCACCAGTGGAGTTGATTTTTGGGCCCACCAGTGGAGCTGATTCTTGTGGCCTACCACTGGAGTTGATTCTTGGGTCCCACCAGTGGAGTTGATTCTTGGGTCCCACCAGTGGAGTTGATTCTTGGGTCCCACCAGGGGAGTTGATTCTTGAGGCCCACCAGTGGAGCTGATTCTTGGGGCCCAACAGTGAAGATGATACTTTGGACCCACCAGTGGAGTTGATTCTTGGGGCCCAGCAATGAAGATGATACTTGGGACCCACCAGTGGAGTTGATTCTTGGGGCCCAGCAATGAAGATGATACTTGGGACCCACCAGTGGAGTTGATTCTTGAGGCCCAGCAATGAAGGTGATACTTGGGTTCCATCAGTGGAGTTGAGTCTCCGGCCACACCAGTGGAGTTGAGTCTCTGGGCACACCAGTGGAGTTGAGTCTCCGGGCACACCAGTGGAGTTGAGTCTCTGGGCACACCAGTGGAGTTGAGTCTCTGGGCACACCAGTGGAGTTGAGTCTCTGAGCACACCAGTGGAGTTAATTTTTGGGGCCCATTCTGCAGTTACTGCACATGATTGCACATACAGTATATGACTCTTGTACTCTGCCTCTTGCTTTCTGTCTCTCCCCAGGCCTGCTATTCTCGAAGGCCCACCTTGTATAGGGGCCCACTATCCCGCAGAACAGGACATACTGTGGACTTTTCTGCTCCCTGTGGACCAGTATGAGCCTGAGCAACATAGACATGAAGTAAAGAAGAGAAAATTGTCCAGCATATGCAGCAATGTTCACCAAAACTGTCCCACAGCATGAGTCACTGTAATACATTTGGCCCATCTCCTGCCTCCCTGGTCTAATTTTAGGCTACGTTTAAGACATTAGTAATAAATCTGTGTGGATATTTATAAAAAATGGCTGCATGGAGTCTGGGGGAAGAAGCGTCCATGATGCCGATGCTTTCTCTGTGCCTTGGAGAACGCTGCTTACACACAGCTTGACCGTCTGTTATCACAGAGATTATTGATCTCGAAGGTAATCGTGTCCTCAGTAGATTCTCTGGATGCACCAAAAATAGAACACAATGCCTTACCGATGCAATAAGGCTTGAGTCTACAAAAATGCATTTACCATACAGCTCAATGATCTGTAGGATAACAGCCATTCAAGCTATACTCATTGTGCACTGGACACAATCAACACTAAAGTGTCAGATGCGGCCATGAACGAACACAAGACTAACGTGCATTCAATATGACACCTAATATAAATGGCTGAGCTGTATTCTCTTGCCCCTCAGTGGTTTGGACATGGGGTAAGGAGTTTGCAGCCATAAGCTGGTCTTAAAGAGCCCAAAGGTCACATGAGGCCAAAGTCTTACTGTGAACGTTACCTGAGGTTAAGGGCGGCCCTGATAAAGATTCTGCATTTCTAGAATTTTCTGGTTTAGAAAAAAAAATCAATTCTGAACATCCATTTGATTGCTCTATGTTCATAGAAAAGTAAAAAGTAGCTGCCACAGGCACTCATTCCCATCCAGCTGCCATTTTGGACAGTTGTGGTTTCACTTTGGCTCTGGGATCGTCGTTTTTGGTAAAAAGATATGGCACACGGTACATATGTCACTCCGACACAAGGCTGTATTTTCTAACTGGCCATAGACAGCTTTATTCGTCAGCAAGTTAAACACAGAAAGCATAAAACTAACTCTAACCAAACTCCTCGGCCATCTGGCCACTAACTTAGCACATAGAGAGTCCCTTTCTATCAGTAGTGTGGGCCTATTTCTATCCTCTGGTGGCCCTCAGAATAATTTCCAATGGTGGCCATCAGAATAATTTCCAATGGTGGCCCTCAGTATAATCTCCTCTGGTGGCCCTCAGTATAATCTCCTCTGGTGGCTCTCAGTATAATCTCCTCTGGTGGCCCTCAGTATAATCTCCTGTGGTGGCCCTCCGAATAATCTCCTCTGGTGGCCCTAAGAATAATCTCCTCTTGCGGCCCTAAGAATAATCTCCTCTGGTGGCTCTCAGTATAATCTCATCTGGTGGCCCTCTGTATAATCACCTCTGGTGGCCCTCAGAATAATCTCTGGTGGCCATCAGTATAATTTCCAATGGTGGCCATCAGAATAATTTCCAATGGTGGCCCTAAGAATAATATCCTCTGGTGGCCCTAAGAATAATCTTCTCTGGTGGCCCTAAGAATAATCTCCTCTGGTGGCCCTCAAAATAATCTCCTCTGGTGGCTCTCAGTATAATCTCCTCTGGGGGCCCTCAGAATAATCTCTTCTGGTGGCCATCAGAATAATTTCCAATGGTAGCTGTAACGGTGCGGCGCTGATAAACGTATGCCGAGGCGCCGACCGCCGACATCCGGGTGTGGATCCACTGTGATCAGCGCAGGCGAGGTGGTAGCTGGAGGACCACGCCAGGGAGCGGAGTCTAAGGGGCCCCTGGTCTTCGCCAGAGCCCGCCGCAAAGCGGGATGGACTTGGCTGTGGGACCCCCAGGTCGCTACCCCTGACGTGGCTACCTGCGGTGACAGCCGAGGTGCAGGACAGGAACATAGGAGAACATAAGCAGGGCAGGTAAAAGGTACTCAGGAACACAGCAGGATACAGGAGGGATAAACATACACCACAGGATACGGCAGGAACCGGACGGGTAACACGACAGGTACAGACCAGGAACAGGACAGGTGCAGAGACATAGACATAACAGGAGACAGACAGAAGGTCAGGAGCTCAGATGACACAGAAACTGCACCAGCATCTCCAGGGTTAAGTCCAGAGATGCTGGCAGGAGCTCAAGATGGACACCAGACACAACAAGAGGCTGTAACAGACTGCAATGAACTGATCCAGAGTAGAGACCAGAACTTCCTCTTATAGCCAGAGGTCAGGGGTGAAGAGGAAGGTGCACAGAACAGGAAACTAATAAATAGGCAGGAAGCTGCCACGCGCACGCCTTAGGAGGCACAATGCACAGACAGGACCCAGGAAGCAACAAGACTGGACAGGACAGGCAAGTACATAGCAGAACACAGGCTGCTGGGACCCCTGCACAGGGAGCTAGGCCAAACGGATGCTCTGGGCTGGACCATGAGCTAGGCCAAACGGATGCTCTGGGCTGGCCATGAGCTAGGCCAAACGGATGCTCTGGGGCTGGCCCATGAGCTAGGCCAAACGGGTGCTCTGGGCTGGACCATGAGCTAGGCCAAACGGATGCTCTGGGCTGGACCATGAGCTAGGCCAAACGGGCGCTCTGGGCGTACCATGAGCTAGGCCAAACGGGCGCTCTGGGCGTACCATGAGCTAGGCCAAACGGGCGCTCTGGGCGTACCATGAGCTAGGCAACGGGCGCTCTGGGCGTACCATGAGCTAGGCAAAACGGGCGCTCTGGGCGTACCATGAGCTAGGCAAAACGGGCGCTCTGGGTGTACCATGAGCTAGGCAAAACGGGCACTCTGGGTATACCATGAGCTAGGCAACTGGCGCTCTGGGCGTACCATGAGCCAGCGGACAGGGATACTGACACTCTGGGCGTACCATGAGCCAGCGGACAGGGATACTGACACTCTGGGCGAACCATGAGCCGGGCAGGCAAGGGGTTTGCAGACGCTCTGGGCGAACCATGAGCCAGGCGGCAATGGGTGCAGACGCTCTGGGCGAACCATGAGCCAGCAGGCAACGGGTGCAGACGCTCTGGGCGAACCATGAGCCAGGCGGCAACGGGTGCAGACGCTCTGGGCGAACCATGAGCCAGCAGGCAACGGGTGCAGACGCTCTGGGCGAACCATGAGCCAGCAGGCAACGGGTGCAGACGCTTTGGGCGAACCATGAGCCAGGCAATGGGTGCAGACGCTCTGGGCGAACCATGAGCCAGGCAACGGGTGCAGACGCTCTGGGCGAACCATGAACTTGCGGACAGACAGACACTCCAGACAAGGGCAGGGTCACCCCGGCGGAATCCATGGTCAGTTCATACTGTAACGGTGCGGTGCTGATACACGTATGCCGAGGCGCCGACCGTTGACATCCGGGTGTGGATCCACTGTGATCACCGCAGTGCGAGGGGGTTTAGTTTGGAGGACCACTCCAGGGAGCGGAGTCTAAGGGGCCCCTGGTCTTCGCCAGAGCCCGCTGCAAAGCGGGATGGACTTGGCTGCGGGACCCTCAGGTCGCTACCCCTGACGTGGCTACCTGCGGTGACAGCCGAGGTGCAGGACAGGAACATAGGAGAACATAAGCAGGGCAGGTAAAAGGTACTTAGGAACACAGCAGGATACAGGAGGGATAAACATACACCACAGGATACGGCAGGAACCGGACGGGTAACACAGCGGGTACAGACCAGGAACAGGTGCCGAGGCAGGACACAGGAAAGGTGCAGAGACATAGACATAACAGGAGACAGACAGAAGGTCAGGAGCTCAGATGACACAGACTGAACCAGCATCTCCAGGGTTAAGTCCACAGATGAGATGTCGGGTGGCCAAGATGGAAACAGCATGAGACGACAGCAACAGACTGCAATGACCTGACCCAGAGTAGAGTCAAGAACTTCCTCGTATAGCCAGAGGTCAGGGGTGAAGAGGAAGGTGCACAGAACAGGAAACTAATAAATAGGCAGGAAGCTGCCGCGAGCACGCCCTAGGAGGCACAGTGCACAGACAGGACCCAGGAAGCAACAAGACTGGACAGGACAGGCAAGTACATAGCAGAACACAGGCTGCGGGACCCCTGCACAGGAGCCCTAGCAGAGACATGGCCGGCACGGACCAGGCCGACGGTCCAAGGCAGGGACCGCGGCATGAACCGGGACAGTAGCCCTCAGAATAATCTCCTCTGGTGGCCATAAGAATAATTTCCAATGGTGGCCCTCAGTATAATCTCTGGTGGGCCCTCAGAATAATCTCCTCTGGTGGCCCTCAGAATAATCTCCTCCGGTGGGCCCTCAGAATAATCTCCTCCGGTGGGCCCTCAGAATAAACTCCATCTGGTGGGCTCTCAGTATAATCTCCTCTGGTGAGCTCTCAGTATAATCTCCTCTGGTGGCCCTCAGAATAATCTCCTCTGGTGGCCATCAGAATAATTTCCAGTGGTGGCCCTCAGTATAATCTCCTCTGGTGGCTCTCAGTATAATCTCCTCTGGTGGGCCCTCAGAATAATCTCCTCTGGTGGCCCTCATAATAATCTTCTCTGGTGGCCCTCAGTATAATCTCTCTGGTGGCCCTCAGAATAATCTCCTCTGGTGGCCCTCAGAATAATCTCCTCTGGTGGCCCTCAGAATAATCTGCTCTGGTAGCCCTCAGAATAATCTCCTCTGGTGGCCCTCAAAATAATTTCCTCTGGTGGCCCTCAGAATAATTTCCTCTGGTGGCCCTCAGAATAATTTCCTCTGGTGGCCCTCAGAATAATTTCGTCTTTTGTCCCTCACAATAATTTCCTCTGGTGGCCCTCAGGATAATTTCGTCTTTTGTCCCTCACAATAATTTCCTCTGGTGGCCCTCAGGATAATTTCGTCTTTTGTCCCTCACAATAATTTTCTCTGGTGGCCCTCAGGATAATAAGCACTTGGTCCTCTTCCCCAGTCTCAATGTCTTTGAATAGAGCAGCAGGGTGTATGTGTGACCTCCGGTCCAGTCAAAGTCCTTCAATTGTGGAAATTTAAGGGCTGATACATTTTTTTTTTTTTTTCAAATCAATGTTAAATTGAGGCAGGGTGGGTGAAATTAGAAATAAAAGTATCTTTATCTCCCGGTCGCCCGCTGCTGCCATTCTGTAGCCCCTGGAATTGGCTCTTCTTCACTTCCTGTGCCGTGTACCGTCAGCAGCAAAGTAAGTTAAAGGAATCCGAGGGAAACCAGAAGGTAGACATGCATTTTTGTTCCTATTCTCCCCCACTCTGGTCTTATTTAAAGTTATTTTTAAATACTTGAATACCCCTTTAAACTGTATCTAAAAAACTTATGTTATCAGACTGCAATTATGTTTATTATGGCTCAAAATGTCAAGCAAACTGCAATGAGCTGCAGTACTAACCACCAGCACACTGCCCCCTATGGACAAAAATCTGGAAAATAGAATAATTCTTCTTTTCTACAATAAGTTTTCCCAGTTTTAATGAAACACAAACATTCTCCTCCTGTTTTAGGCTCTGTTCTTTTGGAGATAGCAAAAATAAACCCTTCAGAAAACTTTCTGACATAACTGCTCCTTCATTCTTCCTTGTGCCTGAATCAAAACAAAAGTCTATCAACCTACTCGTTTATAACATCTAATTATAGACGGAGGAGATCAATCTTTTCTGTACGTCACTTAGCCGGTTTATTTATTTATTTTTTAAAGCTTGATCATTGTAGGAATTACAGGAAGCAGAACCGAAATGTAACATACTTAAAGGGGTATTCCCACCACATTGATTAGCTTTAAACATGTAGGCAAAGGTAAATAAAGACTTTTACCAAATACATTGCTGTTATGAATTTGCTTTTCTTCAGAGCTACAGAAGTTCTTATCTCCTGCTTGTGTACACAAGCTTTCCTAAATTGACAGCCACCTCTCTCTGGTCTAGCAGTGGCCCAGATGGTGTTGTCGCTCCCGGCTGTGTCTTATCAACACCACAG
>JAODAL010052055.1:0-26243 GCA_025379985.1 Phyllomedusa bahiana
ACAGTCTTTTACAGGCTGGGGGGCCCAAGAGTCAACTCCCCCGTGGGGTTGGGACCCCATTTCCAAAAAGTGTGCTGGCATTATGGCACAAAGGGGCACCACAGCCGGTGCATAGGACGTTCCCAGGACCACATCCCGGCTCTTCTTATGTTTTTTCTTTTTTGTCTGTAACACCTGCTATGCGGAGCCGTTTGGAGGTTTAAGATGTCGGAAGGGGTGTATTTTAAATGGACCATTCTAGTTCTTAGAAATTGCTTTTCGTACACTGTAACCCAGAACTTAACTGCAGCTAAATATAGAATTTCTGGCTGTGCCAACAGTCTCTTTTTGGGTCCATGACTTTTTTTTTTGGCTGATGGACACTTTTTTTTATGCAACGAAAGTCTGTTTCTCCCATGATTCCATGGGACTGACTTTAACCCCCCATGGGGAATGCATGAGAGAGTCACTTCCGGGTAACATAACCTGTGTGTGTTTCAGCAAATCAGATGCGGGGTCACATGCCCCGTTGCGCAGTGAGAAATCCTGTATTCAGCTGCAGTAAGAAAAAATTATGCTCAACGCCCCTGGAAACAATTTCAAAATAAACTAAAGGGAAAAAAAAAACTGCACAGATGTAAAAACCCCCGGCAAAATTACCAGGTAATGCTGTTGCCCCTATGGTGACAGTGGGGAGGATTTACAGAGACATAATACGGGCCCCTATGGACATATGGGTACCCCATGGGCCAACTATCCTGGACCATAGGACTGCTGTGGGGCCCAAGGGTTCGGGGGCTCCACTCAGCTACAAGGACATTGTTCCTCTTGTAGGGAACAAGTAGTTGGTGGCTTTCTGCTCTCCAGCTCCACTATGTGAGCTCCCTGATATATTAATACCTGTCATTTTTGATACTTATGCAGCTGTTTCAGTGTATTCTCATTAGGTGGTGGGGTCCTATCTCACTTTGCTTTGGGGCCCTATGAATTCTAGTTACGCCCCTGGATAGCACCTATGGGAACAGTACAGATTATACTTGTAAAAGAATAGAGAACTTTTCCGTGGCTCCGTAGAGGGGCTGAAATGGGTGAATAGAGACTAATGTTTTTTGAAAAAGATAAAAGGGTAAATTTTTTGATGATTTTGGCTTAAATTCAGATTGAATTTGACATTATATGACTATATTTACTATTTTGCCATAGGCAAACTTAAACTCTATCAGTTATCAATCTATAAAGCACTAAAACTTAACTTTTATTATGTATAACATTTAACCCTCTATACAAACTATTTAAAAACCTGATTTCTAACCTCTCAATTTGTCCCTTTCTAATTGTGAAGGAATAACTCCTTTTCTATTATCAAGTCTGGTGGGACACCACCTATTAGCAGGGAAACCCTATATATACAGTGATTTACTAACTCCAATAAGGGATCCAAAACATCCTACTTGGGCAATCATCCCTAATCTGATGGGCATGAAACATATAAAGTTTCCTTGTGAGACCCTCTGCAGCGGGTAACACAGTAGAAAGAGGTAGGAAATCACAAATTAAAATGTCATGCCTGACCTCCCCAACATGTTTCACCAGCTAACTGGCTTCATCAGGGGAAAGAGGCCCAAATCCAAAGTGCAATACTATTTATAGGTGAGGCTGGGTATCACTTTGGACTGGCCAATGAAGCCCAGGTAGAAAAGTTTGCAAAACCCTGCTGTACAGCTCAATGGTGTAAAGCAACTAGTGGTAGAAAAATGTAGTGCAGTCATGTGTTTCCTGCTCTATAGAGCGTATATGACATGTCCTCTGCTCAGCGCTACAGAACCAACCCAATCTTAAATTACGAGGATAATCATCCTATCTTCCCCTCCAGTGCCGGCTGACAGCACCCAGCTGAATAACCTGACATGCACAGCCTGCACCTCAACCACCAGTGACTACTGCAACCCTGACAGCAACGTACAATGTTATGGCGCAGAGACCATGTGTGGCCGCATATCCACATATCTATCAGGTGAGAATATCTACTTTAACCTTTGAATAGTTCTTTTAACACCATAATGTGTTTAGGTCTGAAAATATGTGCTAATTTTTTTCATAATATATCTTAATAATGGACAAAGCTCCGTTTTTCTATCATAGATCAAAATAATATTAAGAGCTCCCCCTGGTGGTGGCTTCTGGCCGACAGAATTTTCTCATGTCCTTGAGTCAGCCCCAGGGATGTCGAGCTCTGTTTCAGAAAAACTGAGCTCCAGCTGCTGTACAGAGCTAGTAGAGAGCTTTTGGGAAGGAAGGCAATGACTTTTTTTCACTTTTTATTCTTCAGGAACTACCTCAGTGACCAACACCGTGCGAGGCTGCATCACTCCCAGCGTCTGCAACTTACTGGGCACTCAGCAGGGCGCCTATGGCGGCCTAAACGTGGTAGTGAAAACCTTCTGTAGCAATGGATGCGTCAACCTCCAGGGAACCTTCGGCTTGTCCACGTTGCTGATGTTGATCCTGATGAAGATTTTGTTTTAAAAAGACTTTTGTAAAGAAAAAAAAAGTATTTTTTAAAAAGTTTTTTTTTTTTTCTTCTCTGTTGTATTTTTAAGAAAAAGATAAAGTGATGAAAAATAAAAAAAAATCACAAGAGATGAGAATGGGAATTTGGGTCAGTATAGCCATGTAGAGTAGTGAACCATATCTGTAAGTGAACCAGATATGAAAGTGATTGATAGAGCTGAATCAAGGTATCTGAAATAAAGCCGAAATTAGACCGGAAGTGGGCCGAAGGGGGGAGGAGCAACCCCTTTTTTCTTTTAGTATTAGCTTCTCAAAAAAAAAAAAAAAAAAAAACCCATTCACCATGTCAGTTTTGCTGTCTATCCCCTATGCCCCTTTCCCCCTCCCCCATGTGTTCATCACACACTCCCCTTTTCTTTTTCAAATACCACAAACCCCCTGTCAATATTGCTGCACAAACGCCTTTTCATACTCATCATGAACCATCTGCTGTATCCATTCTTTTCCTGCTTCTTGCTGAAGGGGACATCTCTCCTAACCCCGGCCCCCCCCTCCATTACTGCTCATCCCACCCCCCTTTCCTCCCCCATGAACCCGCAAACCTAATTGCTATTCGCTTAAAATTTTCCCAGCCCCTTTTAAATGTGCTCGTGGAACGCCCCGCCCGTCTGCAACAAACTATGCTGTTCATGACCTTTTCTCCCCAACTCCCTAAACCCTGTAGCCCTCACAAAACAGGGCTCCGCCATTGACACGTTTCCCCTTCCCGCTCTCACCATGGCGGCCTACACTTCACCCCACCCCCGACCTGAAAAAAGGGCCCCGGGTGGAGATTTGGGCTATTCTCTCTCCACCCTGCACTTAAACCGGGGCCCTTTCCCTCCTGCCCCTCACTCATTTTTCCCCCCCTTTTGGGGTCCAACCCTCAGACTCTTTCCCAACCCTTTTTTTCCCCCCGGTCGCGGTTTTTGGTAAACCCCCGGCTCACCCCGCCAGTTTTGGGTTTTCATTTTGTGCCTGTCTCCCTCACTTCCCCCCCTACTGAAATACCCATCTCATCATGGGTATTTTAACATCCCTTTTGAGACCCATGTTCCCTCTGCCTTCGGACCCTTTTCACTAACCCTTTTTCTCTTCCCCCTCTCGCAGTTTATAACTCTCCCCCAAAAGGGTGGGAACTTCGGGATCGGGTTTTTTCTGAAAACCTTTCCTCTTTTTCCTAACTTTAATAATTCTCCTTACACTCTCTTGCCACAATCTTTTTCCCCTTCCTTTACTTATTTCACCCATCCTTTGGACACCTGCCCGTCCCCATTCAGGAATTCCAGACCCCATACAGTCCCACTCCCCCCCAATCTCCCCCCTCTCCTGCCCTGGGGGCCCAAACAATTTTAAAATGAAATCTTTCACCACCCTGGCACATTGGCACCGTCACACACTCCCACCAGAGTCAGACACTCACACCATGCACACCCCTCAGATCGCCATCTGTAGCGATTTTCCCAGATGGCGGTGTCTGAGGGGGGAAAGTCGAAGCTCCTGCAGATTTCTCCACTACCCCAAATTTGCTCGGACTTATCAATTTTCCCTTCCAGTGCAAAAAAAAATTTTTCCCTCCCTCTCGCAAACCTTACACAACAACCCTAAAAGCCTGTTTGACCCTCCATCCCTTTTAGGCCTAAAAATCAGGCCCCCCTACGCCTCTGGCTGAAGACCTGGCCACTCCTTCAAAGAGAAATTGACAAAATCCGGCAAAAAATTCCTCAAACCCCAAACAGAGCCATCTGGTCCCTCCCCCCCTCCCAGCCCACTCCCCCAGCTCTTGACCCGACAACAGAAGAGAAGGGTCGGTTCCCTTTTTTGCCCCCCACCCCCTGCTTAGTGACCCCATTCCATCCCCCCTTGTCCCCGTCTATTTTTCCCCGCTATCACTCTCAATAAAATGCAATCTGTAACCCCTCTCTTCCTTGGGATCTTCCCCTCTTCCTTTAAACATGTGTTTAAATCCCCTTATGAAAAAGCCCTTCTGGGCCCATCCTGCCTGATAACTACCGACCGTCTCTAACCTCCCTTTTTCCTAAGCTCCTGGAACGCTTGGTTTTACTCTCCCTAATCCGCTTCTCTCTACTAACTCTTTCTCGTCCTCTGCAATCGGGTTTTCCCCACCTCCATCCACGGAAACGGGTCTAATAAAGTTCTCAATGATCTCCCAAAGCAAAAATCTAGGGGAACTAAATCATTGTGCTTCTTTGGATCCTCGCAGGTTTGCACTGTTGATCACCCCTCCTCCTCTGCATGTCAGCCCCATGGCCTCCGGAACTGCTCTCTCTTGGTTCTTTCCTCCTCTTGAACCCTCCCTTTAGTGTCTCATTTTCAGGGGTTTTACCTTTCCCCCCCCTTCCTGTGGGGTTCCTCAGGATCAGTTTTAGGTCCTCTTCTTCTCAATCTATCAGACCCCCTTGACAAAACCCTCGTAGATTTGCTTCCAGTCCCTCTCTACGCTGATGACACTCAATTATACACCTCCTCCCGAGACATCACTCCTGCTCTGCTACAAAACATCAGTGACTGTCTGCTGTCTCTGACATGTAAATCCGTAAATCCGTTCCGAAATCAGTTGAAAATCAGTTGCAAATAAGCTTCACTAAGTGTGGCACGTATTTGTAACTGATTTCCCGACGGATTCACCATCTCCAATCATTTTTAGGTGGTGAATGTCCATAAATAATTGACAGACATTTTTTTTTGCCCCCATTGCCGCGAATGGGGCAAAACCGGGACGGGAAAACCCCGGGCGTGTGAACGACGGGCCGATTTTCTATTGAAATCAATAGAAAAAATGGGCTGTGACTTATTTTTTTGCGATTTTTCCGGGGATTTACGACGTCAATCCGTCGGCAAATCCGCGGCGAATAAGCCGTGTGAACGAGGCCTTAATGTGTAAAAGTCTGTTCGTTTCCTCCCAAAAAGTAAAATGCGCGGGAAAATGTTGGCGCTATAGAAATAAAGATTATTATTATTATTATTATTATTAATAATGGGATGAGTTTTTTCTTAGTAATGCATTTCCAAGTGGGGGTGTAAAAAATTAAAAATGTACTTTTAGTTTATATAAAAATAGCCGGTTCCCTGTCACCGTATTTTTTTAGGTTTTTTTTTTCTTCAGGGTTCAAGGGGCTTCTGATAAAAATTAAAATTTTTTTTTTAATTTTTTTTTTTCTTCTTGAAAGTTTAAAATTCAGGAAAAAATAGGAAATATACTTACATTTGTTTGATTTTTTCTTTGTTCTATGGGGGTTCCCAGACAGGGGAGTGTTTTTGGGTTTTCCCTTTTTGTTCTATGGGAGTTCCCAGAACAAGGGAGCGCTGTGTTCTCCCTTTGTTCTTGGGGAGTTTTCCCGTCAGGGGGGCTGTTTCTCCATTTTTTTATGGGAGTTTCCCCTGGAGGGGGGGGTGTGTTCTCCCATCTGTTCTATGGGATTTCCCCGTCAGGGGGGCGCTGTGTTCCCCCAATCTTTCTTGGGAGCCCCCAGAGGGGGAGCGCTGGTTTCCTTTCTGTTCTATGGAAGTTCCCAGTACAGGGGAGCACTGTGTTCTCCATTCTGTTGTATGGGAGTTCCCAGTATAGTGGAGCGCTGTGTTCGCCATTCTGTTCTATAAAAGTTCCCAGTACAGGGGAGTGATGTGTTCTCTCTATTCTGATCTATGGGAGTTCCCAGTACAGGGGAGAGCTGTGTTCTCCGTTCTCCTCTATGGGAGTTCCCGGTACAGGGAGCGCTGTGTTCTCCATTCTGTCCTATGGGAGATCCCAGTACACGGGAGCGCTGTGTTCTCCATTCTGTTCTATGGGAGTTCCCAGTATAGTGGAGCGCTGTGTTCTCCATTCTGTTCTATGGAAGTTCCCAGTACAGGGGAGGACTGTGTTCTCCATTCTGTTGTATGGGAGTTCCCAGTATAGTGGAGCGCTGTGTTCTCTATTCTGTCCTAAGGGAGTTCCCAGTACACGGGAGCGCTGTGTTCTCCATTCTGTTCTATGGGAGTTCCCAGTATAGGAGAGCAGAGTGTTCAGCTGTACTCAGAATGCCCATAGAGCAGAATGGAGATTTGTGCGCAAGCCTGGCCGGATCTCTATTCTATGTCAACACTTTTGGGGGCCTAGAGTACGGTGCCTAGAGTTAAGATCTGCAGCTATCAGACTTTGATGACATGTCCTATCAATTTGTAATTACAAATTTCGGGTAGTATATTTAAATGACGGACCTAGAGTCTCTATTCGTACCCGCATGCACGTCTGTGTAGAGCAGTTTCTCCTTTCCCGCTTTCAGCTTCTAAACAGTTCATAAAGCAGACGTGTGCATATGAAACATAGTAGCCACATTTATTGAAGATATAAATACAAGGGTAAAAATGTATGCAACATACTTGTATCCTGGGCGGTCTCGACTGCGGCGTACTGATGCAGTGTTAAACACTATCCAAAGAAGGTATAATAGGAATCCATGCGATGCATGTAGCACGGCAATAGCAGTCTACCAGGCTGAGCGTACCACACCTGTGGAATGCGACGTTTCGAGAGGTAATTCCTCCCTTTCTCAAGCATGACGGACGTTGGGTAAGCTTCCTTTTTAAACATGCTGTTAACCATTGGTTATCCAAGAAACAAGTATGCAATATACATGACATATTAAAAACAAACCAATTAAAAACATTTACAAGAAAACATTCAAATTAAGGTTTTCGTTAAGTCCCTTAGGGTTTAAAGTGTCTAATTTATAAATTATACTTTATATTTAGAATTTATAAATTAGACACTTTAAACCCTAAGGGCTTGTTCACACGACGTTTTGGATCCTTTTTACGGATCTGTTTTTGACACATGAAAAGCGGATCTGAAAAACGCAAGAGTTGATACTTTATCTGGATCCATATTGTATGCTTTTTCTCTTGCGTTTTACGGATGCAGTTTCCGGATACGTTTTTAGAAAGGGGATCTCTCTCTCTTTCTCTCTCCGCTCCTGCCCTGCACCTCCTCTCATCATGATCATCTCCTGCCCCGCACCTCCTCTCATCACGATCATCTCCTGCCCTGCACCTCCTCTCATCACGATCAGCTGCTGCCCCGCACCTCCTCTCATCACGATCAGCTGCTGCCCCGCACCTCCTCTCATCACGATCATCTCCTGCCCCGCACCTCCACTCATCACATCATCTCCTGCCCCGCACCTCCTCTCATCACGATCATCTCCTGCCCTGCACCTCCTCTCATCACGATCATCTCCTGCCCTGCACCTCCTCTCATCACGATCAGCTGCTGCCCCGCACCTCCTCTCATCACGATCAGCTGCTGCCCGCACCTCCTCTCATCACGATCATCTCCTGCCCTGCACCTCCTCTCATCACGATCATATCCTGCCCCGCACCTCCTCTCATCACGATTTATCTCCTCCCTGCACCTCCTCTCATCACGATCATCTCCTGCCCCGCACCTCCTCTCATCACGATCAGCTGCTGCCCCGCACCTCCTCTCATCACGATCATCTCCTGCCCTGCACCTCCTCTCATCACGATCATCTCCTGCCCCGCACCTCCTCTCATCACGATCAGCTGCTGCCCCGCACCTCCTCTCATCATGATCATCTCCTGCCCCGCACCTCCTCTCATCACGATCAGCTGCTGCCCCGCACCTCCTCTCATCACGATCAGCTGCTGCCCCGCACCTCTTCTCATCACGATCATCTCCTGCCCTGCACCTCCTCTCATCATGATCTCCTGCCCAGCACCTCCTCTCATCATGATCATCTCCTGCCCTGCACCTCCTCTCATCATGATCATCTCCTGCCCCGCACCTCCTCTCATCACGATCAGCTGCTGCCCCGCACCGCCATTCAGTGTCTCCTGCCCCGCTCACATGCTGCAGCCGCGCCGTCCCGCAATCCAGTCCCGCGATCCACCTGCAGCCGCTCACTGTGCTTTACGTATCCGCTCTCAGGATGCAAAGCGCAGCTGATACGTACCCGGAGTGTGGAGCGCTTTTAGACAGATGCCAAAAGCGGACTCCATTATCTCCTATGGGCTTTCACTTGCGTAAACCGCAATAAGAGTAGACATGTCAATTCTTAAAGCGGATGCGAAAAGCGCAGGAGAGGTCTCAAAAGCGCATCGCCGAACTCCCGTGAGAGCAGCGATTCGCTTTTGCCATTGAACTCAATGTTAATCACACTGACAATTGTTACATCCATTTTGCGGATCCGTAAAACAGATCACAAAAACGTTGTGTGAACAAGCCCTAAGGGACTTAACGAAAACCATAATTTGAATGTTTTCTTGTAAATGTTTTTAATTGGTTTGTTTTTAATATGTCATGTATATTGCATACTTGTTCCTTGGATAACCAATGGTTAACAGCATGTTTAAAAAGGAAGCTTACCTAACGTCCGTCATGCTTGAGAAAGGGAGGAGTTACCTCTTGAAACGTCGCATTCCACAGGTGTGGTACGCTCAGCCTGGTAGACTGCTATTGCCGTGCTACATGCATCGCATGGATTCCTGTTATACCTTCTTTGGATAGTGTTTAACACTGCATCAGTACGCCACAGACGAGACAGCCCAGGATACAAGTATGTTGCATACATTTTTACACTTGTATTAATGTCATCAATAAATTTTGCTACTATGTTTCATATGCACACGTCTGCTTTATGAACTGTTATGTCCTGTCAATTTACCATCAAAGTCTATAGTGGGAAGCCTCCTTTAAGGCCTTGTTACCCCACTCCTGACACTTACCTGTATCCGCCTCCACCAAGCCCAGAGAACAATGACCACGACAGTGCGCCTGTGCGATCAGTACCTACCATCCCATGGCAACCCTTCCAAATGCTGCACTGATCACAAATGTGATGTTTTCCAGTACAATTCATTAAATATAGTAGATTTTTTTTATTTTGCGGATCGATGTTCTATCATCTCTGGACAAGTCTTGAGGTTTGCACTGCATTAGTGCAGACGTCCCCGGGAAGCTGAAAGCTGGCGCTCCACAGATGGTCTTGACAGCGCTGGAATATTAAGAAAGAAGATGTTTGAAGGTTTAAAGAGGTTGTATCATTTCATTAAATGGTCTTCAGAATAAGGGGACAGTGAAAACAAGCAACTTTGCAATTAGATGTCATTAGCAAAGCTGTCTTGTTTTCACAGTCTCCCTTATCTTCGTTTTGTGTAAACACAGTTCCCCAGTGCGGTCAGATCCCACCTCCTTGCATTTCATTGGCTGACGGCTCTACTAATTTACATTCTGTTCAGCCTCCGGTCGTATTCACGAGAGTGTGCATTCCTGCCTCTCTCACTCAGAAAAAGGGGCCGGCAACAATTTCACTCTATACAGCCACCAGCTCCTCAGTGACACTGCAGCTGCTTCTACAATCAGAAAACAGCAGAGTTGTGCCTCGGTGCCTAATGCTCCTGTGTGTAAGGGGCCGGCAAAAATTTTACTCTATACAGCTAGTTGCTCCTCATTGAACTCAGCGCTTTAAAACAAAAACAGAAGACTTTTCCCGGTCCAAATCCCTGCATAGAAGGAGAACGGATCTTTTCTCTGGATGATTTATAGAAGACGGATTCAACGTAACAAACCCCCCGCGTGAAGGAGAAGAATCAGTGCTCAAAGTTCATAGAAGGGGTTAACTGAATCCGGGGTGTGAAACTAAAAACAAAAGCCTCTTACAAAATAAGATGCTTTGGGGAAGGAAGTTACATTGGATTCAGAAGGGGGGGGGCACTGACTGGGGAGGGGGGCATAAACATGAAGAAACACTACTGATTTCGGGAACGGGATAAAAAAATGGAACCGCCCAATAATTAGCCCCCCTTGCTGAGGGCAGAACAACAAGTGTCGCCCGCTGTTTCCGGATTTTCCCCCCTTATTCTGTAAGATGCTGGAGTTTTGGGTTTTTTTAATCCCAAAAAATTGGGGAAAATCTGAAAGAGAACAGAGAGTGACTTTGCACTATATTTTTACTATTTTCCCGTAGGCAAGTTTAAACTCGACAGTTCTCTATCTGTAAACACAAAAAGTATTTTTATTATTAAACTTTTAATCTATAACACCATTTAAAAACCGATCCTAACCTCATCATTTACCCTTTTTTCTTTGAAAGGGGAATAACTCCCTTTCTATTATCAAGTCTGGTGACCCCACCTATTAACGGAGAGCCTTATATCTATAGCAAATTAAAACTCCAGTAAGGTATCCAAGCCTACCACCTGCGACGTCCCCAATCTCAGGGGACAAAAAAAAACAAAAAGGCCCCCCCTTGTGACCCCCTGCACGGTGACATTGAAACAGAGGTGAAAATCAAAATTTAAAACCCCATACTGCCCCTCGCCACATTTTTTCGCCCAGTAACCGGGCTTCATCAGGGTTTAAAGGGGTCCGATCAAATGGTTTTGAGCTCACTTCCTTTTTTTTCATTTAGGTAAACCCCCATTCGGTGCTCCCCAAATTTTGCCACGGGAAAATCCAATAAAACCCCATCCCCTTCCCACCCCCTTTTCACGCCACTCATAACATGCCCCTGCTAGAGTGCCCCCATGCTCTCTGACCAAACAAACCAAAAAATTTGCCACCCTCCATAACGGGGCTTCCCCCCATTTCCCGATGCCCGTGCCAATGCACTGCACCAAAAACCCCCTCACCCCTGACTGTGAGGGCTTCCGTCTCACTTCTTCATATTTTTGCAACTGCGGGGGCTTCCCTAGAATGAAAAAAGAAAAAAGGTGTACATTACACAGCACACTATCAACTTTATCAACCCCCATAAGCCCCCTTCTCTTCTGTCTAATATGCTATTCTTTGGGAAATAAAAATTTCCCTTTGACAATAGACTATTGTATTTTATCTTCCCCATAAAGCATTCTCCTATATATCTAATATGCAATTCATTTTAATAGGCTACAGGCCCCCTTTAAATACATGTTTCCATGTACTATAGTATTGTCTGAACTCGCGGGGCGCCGCAGTCCCGCGGCCGCCCCCCGTGCGCACGGGGCCCGGCATGGGTGCTGGGGGCGCCCGCGCCGTGGTCCCCCCTGCCTGGGGCGGGAAAACCCCCCGACTTTCCATCCCCGCCCTGCCCCTCCAGCCTGACAGCCCCCGCGCGCATAATCCCTGTTTAAGGCGCGCGGCGAGGGTTTCCCGGATTTAAAAGGCCCAGCGGCCCCTTTAAATTTGGTTAATTGACGGCCGCTGGTCCTATTTTTGGTGACCCCCTGTCGCTCCCAGTTTTTTTTGGTGTGTTTAGGGGCGTTTAGTTTTTTTTGATTCAGTTTGATTTCCCTGTCCACCCGCCTGCTTACTTTTCCCCTGCCCTTTGCCTTTTGCCGCCTCCCCTGACCCTCGCCTGACCTACCACAACCTCTGCCGCCGCCCGCCCTTTTTGCCTGTCCCCGACTCCCCCCGATTACGTTTTTGCACCACGCGTACCCAGGCCCCCATCGAAGCAAGTCACTAGGGGTAAGACCGGGTAGCCTCACGCCGCAGCAAGACCACCCCGCTTTGCGGGGGGCTCGGGGTGAAAACGGGGGCACTTAGATTCCTTCCCCTGGCGGGGTTTTAGCTATCATCGCTTGCGTTGGCCCCAGCACCACCCCCCCGTTACTTTGTCTCAAGATTTTTATCATAAACCACTTTCTTTTAATGTAATTTTCTATTCTTTTTAAAAAGTGTGGGCCTATGGCAGCCCTCCCTGCCTCCCACAGTTTTCCTCACAACTTCCCCATTAAAGATTCGTTAAGGGCCAACAGCTAGCCCCCAATTCCCCACTCAAAAAGGGGAGCATTAAAAAATAGGGGAGCATGAAATATACTGTATCTTCAACCGCCATTGCATCCAGTTCATTCACCGCATAGCATGCTGCAAGCAGAAACAATAAATCTATCCCAAAGGAGTACATACTTTAAATACGTACCAACTATCCCCCGCAGCTCGCCCAACAATGCGAGCGCACACCCTTTGCAAAAGCAATATACATCTCCCTTTTGTTTAAATAGAAACCGTGCCTCATGATAAATACTATCTCATTACAGGACCCGGGGAAATGGGGAAAACGTAGACCAAGAAGGAGGGGGGGGGGAGGGGAAGGGGAGAAAAAAAAAAAAAAAAAACAACAAATAAAAGATGCAACATTGTGTTTTTCATAGTAAATTTATTCAACTGTGCTATATCCACTCGCCCGTACTTAACACATATCTGTTTTCTCAAAAATTATTACTTTGGGAATCAGAAGATCAATAAAGCCGGGAAAAATGAAAAGCCTTCTTTGGCCTTTGGTTTCATGTTTGAGTCTGTAAATCCATCTTGCCTTTTTTTTCCCTGCAACAAAACCCCAGAAAAAGTGTGAAAAGAATATTCAGCTCACCTATTTGGGTTGCACGGAGAAGTGGGAGATCCGGGACCTTCTCCTGCTGCATACATGTCCCAAATTCATGACACCATGAAATAAGGGAAAACCCCCCCCCAAAACGCGTCGTGGGAACGCTTGCTGAGCTGTTAATTTGACCACCGAAATGTTTTTTTTAAATGTGTACCGAAAAAACAAAATTTTAAAGAACCAAAGAAATAAAACCCAAAGTTGTGGAGTCAAGTAGTTTTTTTTCCCTGTATGAAACAAACTACTCCGATCCCCCTTTCTTTCCCCTAGCTTTTTCACACAGATTCCCCAAATTTTTTAGCACCTCTATTTACCTTTATGTATTTCCAAAATTGTCTTGCAAAGGGGAGTGACCTCTAGTTTTAATAGTCTAAAATGTTCAAGATCCGCGACGAAACTCCTTATGGTTTTTCCCACAAGATCTTGGGCGGTACACATACCCCCATAAATCACCTTTTGGGTTTTACAATTGATGAATTTCTTATCTCAAATCTTTCTTACAAGGGGGATTAAAAAAATTTTTATTTTTCCATTAATGGACAAATGAACTTGCCACAGAATGACCCACCGGGGGGGACTGAAACCCAGTTTTATTCCCACTCCCTCAAAAGACTTGTAAAAATTTTCATCCCTAAGTTTTCTTCCTCTTCTAAAAAGGACACAGGGTATTTTGAAATCACCCAAGAATACTGGATCTCCTTCAGAATGTGCCCCAAAGTCTCTAAGCATAGCCTCATTTCATTAGCCTATCATCAACATCATCAACAAGAATTAAATCATTTTTTTTTTTTTCTTTTTTCTGATTAAAAAATTCCTCTGTCACTGGTCAAAGCCCCGTTTAAAAGCCTTTCCCCAAACATTTTTTTTGGATACCCCCTTTCCTGAAAAAGTGAATTTAACTTTTAACATTCTTCTTGAAATCCTCTAATGTAGAACAATTTCTACGGCCCAAGAAATTGGGGCCTATGGGGATCCCCTTTTTTTAAAAATGATGCAGCTAGAAAAAAGTAAAAACTATATACCGGGATTTTTCCAAAAATCTTTGTCTGAATCGCTTATTTTTATCCGCATAATTTCAAAATCCAAAAAATAAATTTTCTCCTGATGAATTTCAAATGTGAAATTTCACCCATTTTTATTAATTGGTCTAGATACAAAATCCCGAATAATTTTTTCCCACCGCCCCAAAAAAACAAATATCATCAATAAAGGCCCCCAAAATAAAATCCGATCTGGAATATTTCAAAATGTTTTAGAAAAAAACAATAGCCCTCCCACCAAACCCAAAAAAATTACAAAACTTTGGGGCACAGACATGCCCATTTCTGTTCCTTTTATCTGGTGATGGTGCCATCAAAAAAAAATATTAGTGTCAAAAAAAAAATCCAAAACTGAAAACAAAACATTGGTTCCGTAAAATTGGACCTCTTTTGTTCAAAAAACTTGATTGCTTTCAGGCCCAGATCAGTCGATTTTATTGTAAGGGCTTTTTTAAGTCTAAAAAAGCAAAATGTACTCTCCACCCCTAGATCGTTAATTCCATCCACAGTGCCTTCGATTTTAAGATAAAAGGGAGGCCAAAAACAAAGGGATCAGTAAACGATCAACATATGTGCTGGGTCCTTTTGTTAAATTTTTTCTACCTGAGACTACGGTCTTCCTGGTTTTGGCACAACCCTTTATGCCTTTGGTAATGCAAAAAAAGGAACAAAAAGTAGGATTCACATTTACAAAATTTTTTCTCCCCCTCAGTAAAATTTAATTTTTTTCTCATTCCCCCAAACAAAACCCCTTTTTAAATTCCCTTCAGATACTCATTGTTGGGCTTTTTGGGAAACCTCTCAAAGTTTCGAATCACCCTTTTTCTCCAACCAATGCTTTAGTCACTTTTATTTTGAGACAAATTACCCCCTTATCACTGGGTTTGATTACTATCTCCCTGTTAGATTGTAATTCTCAAACTACTTTTTTCCCCCCTTTTAAATTTAAAAAATGGTTTCGTTTTTTGGGGCTAGTTCTTTAGTCTTGCGTTTAATACTTTTTAAAACGATCCAATAAATTATATTGTGTATCGGAGGGGTATTTCCCAGATTTGGCTTCAAAATTTGTCAAGGTTTTTCTAGAAATTCGGGGTTTTCCTTCACCTTCAACCTTTAATTGTTCAAGATCACCCCAAAGTTTTTTCCTCTAGTTTCCCAAAATTTGTTCTCTTACTTTCAAATTAGATATTTAGCAAACCAATTCTTTCAAAGAATTAAAAATCTTTTACCCTACAAATTCATTTAACTTTGGCAGGGGGGTAACGTGGACCGTATGCAACACCTGTTTTTTTATTTTCCAAATCAAAGAGAGGATAAATTAAACACTTGTAGTGCCCATCCTTTGTTATTTCTGATGATTCCCCCTTCTCTCGATCCTCAAAGAACCCCGTGGGTTCAAAAAAAATGGATGCATTTGCTTGAGATTGGTTTGCATTGTGTTTTTAAAAACCCGTCCATTTCCTGCCACTTGTGGAGTATTTTGTATTGCCTTTGAAATCATTGCCTTGCTCCCCCACCCGGGCCACCACCCCGGAGAGAAAGGGGCAATGATTTATCCCCCGACCCTCTCCCGATTGACCTCTGAGGTTCTGACTTTTACTGTTTAGTGAAGATTTTTTGCGTTTTCTTATTTTTTCCAAACCTCTATTTTTTTTCCCGACCCTTCCCCCCAACCAGTTTTTCTTCCCCTGCGTATAAATATAAATAAACCTTTGGAGGATTTTTCTACAGCAGAAGTCTTGGAATCTGAAGATCTGAATACAGATTACGTTTGTGGTAAAAACTACTTTTTTCCCCAAAAAAAACCGATTGTTATCAAAATCTTTTGATCCCCGATATTTGTTAGTTTTCCCTTTTTTTAATTTCTTCTCTCAAGAATTTATGTTTCGTTGTAATTTTTGTTCAAAACAGGGAAACTGGATGGGCCCGAAAATTATTAATCTCCACTATCTCCTGATTTAATTGTTCACTTAATTTATTGAATGAAATTCTCTCTATTCTGACAGGTAAAATTTACAATTTCAGAGGCATTCAGTTAGCGTTTTTTCCCCAAACCTTTGATAAAAAATGGTCCCTAAAAGTGTATGTGGTTTCGGCTAATCCGTAATCCTCTATACACAATTTGTTGTTTTATTTGTCTCCAGCTGGCCTTCCCACCGCCCGAATTTGTTGTTTATAAGTTTTTTTAATTTTTGAAGCCATTAAAAAGAAAAAGCATATTACATATATAGGGGAAGTGTTTATGGGAAGATAATATGAAATTCTATTTTACAAAGGAATTTATATTTCCCCAAAAATATGCATTTTAGACATTGAAGAAAGGTCTTATGGATTGATAAAATTGATAGTGGCTGTGTTATGTGACACCTATTTTGCTTTGTTCATTCTAGGTAAGCCCCGCAGTTGCAATAATATGAGAAAGTGAACGGGAAACCCATCACACAGGGGGGAGGGGGTTCGTTGGGTTGCAGTGTTTTGGACGGGGAGTAGGTAAGATGGGGCGAAAGCCCGCATGGAATGGAAATTTTTTTTGAAGTTTTTTGGTCAGGGCGGGTTTGGCAGCTCTGCAGGAATGTTATGAAATGCGTGCAGGAGAGCGGGAAAGGGGGGTGGTTTTATGTATTCTCGAGGCTAATGGTGAGCACCTGAAAGGGGGGGTTTTCCAAGAAATATAAAAAAGGAAGTGAGGGGTCGAACCCCCCCCAAAGTGATCGGGCCTCTAAGCCCCCATGAAACCAGGTTTGTTGGCGAAACAGTCAGCGAGGTCAGGCATGACTTTTAAATTATTTTCACCTCTGTCTTCAAGTGTCACCTGCGCAGGGGGTGCACAAGGGGGGGCCCATTTTTTCTGGTCCGAATTTGGGAAGACTCCCCCCAAATAGTAGGCTTGGGATCCCCTTTTTGAGTTATAATTTTGATAGAATTTTAAGGGTCTCCCTTTTAAAAGGGGGGTCTCCACCAGACTTGATAATAGAAAGGGAGTTATTCCCTCTTTTAGAAGCAAAAGGGTTTAAAAGATGGGTTAGAGATCAGGTTTTTAAATGGTGTTAAGAGGGTTTAAAAGTTTATATAATAAAATTTTCGTTTTTTATTGAAAATAGAGAATGAAAAGTTTTAAATTTTTCCCACGCAAAATAGTAAAATTAAATTATTTAATGCTCAAATCTGCAGTTTTCCCCGGGGCCCGAGGGGGTCCCTTCGAAAGAGTCCTTCAAAATTTATTTTTTTCAAAAACCCGGCCCCTAGAGGCTACCCCCCCACCTTTTAAAATGAAAAACCATTACTTTTGGGGAAAAGGGAAAACATGTGAATAACTGTCAGGGGCAAAGGGGTAGCCTTTTGTGGGCTTGTGCTAACACCTACCATGAAAAAAGATTTAGGGGGGAAATTTCCTAAAAAAAAACCCGCATCTTCAAAAAAATAAGGGAACCCGGAAAACGCTGGAAAAAAGCAGGGGCTGACAAACCAGCATAATTTTCCGCCCTCCCGCAAGGGGGGTCAAAAACCCCCATGGGAAAACCCTGTTCCCCTTTTAAAATTCAAAGAAAAGAGGCCCAAAATTAAATCCCCTTTTAAAGTCTATAAGGGGAACCAAAGTACCTAAAAATACAGGTTTTTACAGAATTTAAAATGAGAAGAAGAACAATTTTTGCCCCTTCGTAATGTAACCCTTGGGATCAAACTCCCTGGGGACCAAGGGCAAATTTTTGGGTTTGAAGGGATTGCTTAATTCAAACCCGCTAATTTGGGGGGTACAGTAAACCTCACAAAAAATGAGTAAAAACCCCCCTCCCTGGCCACAAACTGTATCAAAGGGGGGAATTTGGGCAAAGGGGTCAACATCATTAAAAAACACAAAAGGATCCTAACCCCTTTAAACCCGGAGCGGGGCATATTTGGGGGCCACACCCCCTTTCCCCGTGAGGCTTTCAATGTTTTAAATAATATTTTTTTGTGCGGGGGACAAACAAAAAAAGGGGCTCCACAAAAAAATTTCTTACCAAACAGAAAAAAATATAGTAAAATCAGAGCCCTCTGAGATGGGGCCAAATGGGGGAAAAACACCCAACCCCGGGTGGGAAACAAAAAGGGAAATTTTTGGTGGGCCCTAGGCAAATAAAGGGCCCCTTAAACGCCCCCTATGGGAAAAAGTATCCCAAAACTACAAATCCCTTCCCCCTTTTCGGGGCCCCCTTTTTTCTTTCCCGGAGGGAAGTGGGGCCCTAGGCCCGGGTTTTCCTAACCCGTTTTCCTACCTGCACCAACCCACAATGCTCAAACCATAACCTAGCCCCCCCAAACCCAAAACAGCAGCTCCTTAACCCACAAACGGCCCCCCCTTTTGGCACAGGCAAATGCCCTCCCCAAATTAATTTAAATTTTTGGCCCCGGAATTTTAAACATTGGGAACATATAGGGGCCCTGACTTAGATCAGTAAATTTCGCCCAATACTTTAAAAAAAACCCCCGCCCTTTTTTCCCCAACCTCTATAAAAACAATATCTGAGTTGGGGGGACAAACCCCAAAGGGACCTTACTTTTTTCTTTTGAACTTAAATAACCCGAGATTAAGAGGTTTTTGGGGGTTTACGTTGATGGGAAAGGGAAAGGGTTTGCCCGGGCGTCTAGCAATGGTTCATTGACGACGTGACTCTTTAAAAAAAATAATAAAGAAATAAATCTATAAAAAGGAAAAAAAACCCTTTTATACACCATGAAATCAAAAATCAAGGGAAACCCGGGAAAAGGGGGGGTTCACAAGACCCGTAGCTGGGCTACCCAATTTGGGTTTTCCCCCCCCCTGGCTTTTTTGGTTTCCCCTCCTGGCACTAGCACCAGGCCCGGGCAGCCCCCTAGCTACAAATATTTGGGGGATTTGTCATTAAAACATAAAACCCGTTCATATTCCCCTTGAAATTAAAATTTTTTTAGTTAATTTTGTCCAGTTTCCTGATGGATCAATTATTAAGGACACATCACTGGTTAAGATAAAGGTTAAAACACATAGTACTCCCCAAACCTCTGTGCCCTGTGTCCCCTCTTCCTTCAACCTAACTACCCTTAACTATAGATTATCCCACTACCCTCTTCTGGTACTGCTGGTTACAGGGACACTCTGCTATTACATATGTAGGACCTGATGGCACTGTGATAGGGGGCACTGTGCTGGCACTGGTGGTTATTACATATGTAGGAACTGCTATTACATACAGTATGTAGGAACTGCTATTACATACAGTCATATGAAAAAGTTTGGGCACCCCTATTAATCTTAATCATTTTTAGTTCTAAATATTTGGGTGTTTGCAACAGCCATTTCAATTTGATATATCTAATAACTGATGGACACAGTAATATTTCCGGATTGAAATGAGGTTTATTGTACTAACACAAAATGTGCAATATGCATTAAACCAAAATTTTGACCGGTGCAAAGTATGGCACCCCAACAGAAAAGTGACATTAAAAAAATTAGTAGATCCTCCTTTTGCAAAAATAACAGCCTCTAGTCGCTTCCTGTAGTTTTTAAAAATCAGTTCCTGGATCCTGGATGAGGTATTTTTGACCATTCCTATTTACAAAACAATTCAAGTTCATAAGTTGAGGTCGCCGAGCATGGACAGCCCGCTTCAAAGTATCCCACAGATGTTCAATGATATTCAGGTCTGGGGCCCTGGGAGGGCCATTCCAGAACATTGTCATTGTTCCCTCTGCATGAATGTCTGAGTAGATTTTGGAGCTGTGTTTGGGATCATTGTTTTGCTGAAATATCCATCCCCGGCTTAACTTTCAAATTCATCACTGATTCTTGTACATTATATTCTGAAGAATCTGCTGATACTGAGTTGAATCCATGCGACCTCAACTTTAACAAGATTCCCGATCCCGGGGCATTGGCCACACAGCCCCAAAGGCATGATGGAACCTCCACCAAATTTTATAGTGGGTAGCAAGTGTTTTTCTTGGAATGCTGTGTTTTTTGGACGCCATGCATAAACGCCTTTTTTGTTATGACCAAACAACTCAACTTTGTTTCATCAGTCCACAGGAGCTTCTTCCAAAATGAAGCTGGCTTGTCCAAATGTGCTTTTGCATCCCTCAGGCGACTCGTTTGTGGTGTGCTTTCAAAAAGGCTTCTTTCCCGCATCACTCTCCCATACAGCTTCTCCTTGTGCAAAGTGTTGCTGTATTGTTGACCGATGCACAGTGACAACCATCTGCAGCAAGATGATGCTGCACTCTTTGGAGGTGGTCTGTGGATTGTCCTTGACTGTTCTCACCATTCTTCTTCTCTGCCTTTTCTGATATTTTTCTTTGGCCTGCCACTTCTGGGCTTAACAAGAACTGTCCCTGTGGTCTTCCATTCCTTACTAAGTTTCCTCACAGTGGAAACTGACAGGTTAAATCTCTGAGACAACTTTTGTATCCTTCCCCTGAACAGCTTTTGTTGAACAAAACTTTGTTTTCAGATCATTTGAGAGTTGTTTTGAGGAGCCCATGATGCCACTCTCACAGAAGATTCAAATAGGAGAACAACTTGCAATTGGCCACCTTAAATACCTTTTTCTCATCATTGGATACACCTGGCTATGAAGTTCAAAGCTCAGTGAGGTTACAAAACCAATGTTGTTTCTTCAAAAGTCAGTAAAAAGTAGTTAGGAGTATTCAAATCAATAAAATGATAAGGGTTTCCCACATTTTTACACCAGTCAAAATTTGGTTTAATGCATATTGCACATTTTTTTGTTAGTACAATAAACCCCCATTTTAATCCGGGAAAAATTACTGTGTCCATCAGTTATTAGATATATCAAACACCCAAACACCCAAATATTTAGAACTAAAAATGATTAAGATTAATAGGGGTGCCCAAACTTTTTCATATGACTGTATGTAGGAACTGATGGCACTGTGTATAGGGGCACTCTGCTGGCACTGGTGGTTATGGGGCACTCTGCTATTATGTATGTAACAACTAATGGCACTGTGTATAGGGGGCAGTCTGTTATTACATATGTGGGAACTGACGGCACTATATATGGGGGCACTCTACTGGTACTGGTGGTTATGGCATGCACTCTATTATGTATGTATGAGCTGACGGCACTTTGTATAGGGGCACTCTACTGGTACTGGTGGTTATGGCATGCACTCTTATGTATGTATGAGCTGACAGCATTGTGTATAGGGGGCACTCTGCTTGGCACTGGTGGTTATGGGGGCACTTCGCTATTACATACTAGTATGTAGGAACTGATGGAACTGTTCATAGGAAGAACTTCACAGGCACTGGTGGTTATTACATACGTAGGAACTGATGGAACTGTGTATAGGGGAGACCCTGCTAACACTGGTGGTTATGGTGACACTCTGCTATTATGTATATAAGAACTGACCGCAATGAATATAGGGGGATCTCTGCTGGCACTAGTGGTTATGGGGGCACTTTGCTATTATGCATGTAGTGACTGACAGCAATGAGTATAGGGGGCACTCTGCTGGCACTAGTAGTTTTGGGGTCTCTCTGCTATTATGTATGTAGAGACTGGCAGCAATGAGTATAGGGGGAACTCTGCTGGAACTGATAGTTATGGGGGGTCTGTTACATATGTTAATGTTATTTGGTATACACTTTGGCAGTCGATAAGTTTCTGCACTTCTTTTGCTCATTCTTAGTAGAAACAAAAACCTCTTAGTTTAAAAGAATTCAAGTAAAATTTATAAAAATAACAGCATAGGACTAACTGTATGGGACTATGTCAGCCTGTATATACAGCTGAGGCATTGGATAGGGTCCGAAAGCCTTTCCCATTGATTCCCCTGTATACAAATCCTAAGAGCCAATGTCAGTTCTGCCGCATAGCGGGACTCAGCCCAAATCCCCTGAGAACATTTCTACCAGATTCCTGTCTTTTTACCATAACGAATATCTGAAGATGCGGCAGAAGCGAAGCCCCAAAAAAAAGATTCCCCCCCTCGCCCCTGAGGTAAGAATCCCCCTTTGTTTTTTTGATGAGTTTAGGGGACTCCCCTGCCATTTTTGGGGGTTTAAAATTGTTTGGGAACTGGGTTTCCCTTCCTGCCACGGTAGAGGTGCCCATCTTGGCCTAATATGAATACTTCTTTCCCCCGTGATGGGAAGAAAGGGGAAAAAAAAACATTAGGGGCCCTTACCCACTTTTGGGGCTAAATTGGAGGGTTTCAATTTCTATGGGAATCAGGTTTTTTCCCCCAAAAATGTAGAAATTTTAAAAACTTGGGTCCAAAATTTTTCCAGTCCATGCTCTGTTTCCCACCCGGGTTATAAATTTTTTCATTTAAAGAGGGGTGAAAAACTGTAATTTAAAGCACCCTTTTGTCTTTGAGGTTTTTTACAAGAATTAGAAAAAAAAAAAAATTTTCAAAACAAAAAACCCTTTCGCACCCTGGGGGCAAAACTGGCCACCCCCCCTACTGGTTTTCCCCCCCCCCTCTGTTGCTATGAGGGTTTCATCCATTTTTCACAATTTGGGGCTTGGGGGGGCCCCAGTTATGGCCTTAAAGGATTTAAAAAATCTTTTGAACTGTTCGTGCCTTAAACTAATTCTCCAGATTGATTTTAAATCCAGGGGCGGTCTCTCCTCCCAGACGTGTCTCCCCTCACTGAGAAAAAACCGTGACTCCATCATTTTATAAAAGCAGGGGGCGGGGGGTGTCGGGAATAACAGTCTGTACCCTCCTGCAGCTTATGTCTGCAGCCTTCGGGCTCCACAACCCCCCCGCAACACCTTTTTAAAACTCTTAGTTTACACACAAATTACACTGAAAGCCAAGCTTTTACTTGTTCTAGTGGTGTTCACCCAAATTGTACTGACAAAGGCAAGATCTTTACTCAACACAAGGACAAGTCAGTTAAATAAAGATCTCTGCTTTGCTGTCATGACATTGAGGAAAACAATGGGGGGAACGCATAAATTTTTGGGGAAGACCTCTCAACATATAACTAAATTGGGCTGGTAGTGTACTGTTAGAGCTTTGGCTTTACAAGGGAAGGGGGGTTTTTTGTTTAGTCCCCCCAGAGTTTCCCCCCCCCCCCAAATTCTACAAATGTAAGAGACCTAAAATAATAGTCAACTCATAATGATAATAATACACATAAATACCCCTATATCATGTCTCATCCCCCCGAGTATATGCATTTACACATATTTGGAAGTGCAAATGTGACTCGGAGGAGGACACATATAGGGGGGGGTTTTGTGTTGTAAAAAATAAAATTATAGATTTCCCACACATATATTTTCAATCTTTACAATGTGTAAATTTTAAAAGAAAAAAAAAAAAAAACACTGAAGGGGGTTTGAACTCCTAACCACTCTCTTGCAAGCGGGGTAGCTAAGGACACACTACCATACACTTTTACACATGGGTGCTGAATCCTTATGTTATACACTACAGATGATATGTCATAAGGAGGGGGGAGCTTGCAATAATCTGAGAAAAAACGCCCTTTTTTTTCAGAATCGCTTAAGGACTGGACCTTTGGGGGAGGTAATCAACCTCTTGGCAAAACCCTTTAAACAGGGCAGTGATTCCCAGATCATTCACCCTAGAGCTGGGGGGAAAGGTAAGAGCCAGCAGACCTTGGTTTCACTATCGTTTTTAAAAAAGCTCAAAGGAGTAAATACAGAGGGGCAGGCAGCCTCACAGCGCAGGGGCGTGGCCCGGGCATTTTCCTGTCTGGGGGCATATCCAAACAGGTAATGAAAGTCTCCAGCCAATCACGGCAGGGGGGGGGGTTCTATGGGGTGGGAAATGTCCAGGGGGCGTGTCGACCAGAAAAGCAGAAATAGAACACAATTTACGAAAAGCTCAATCTGCTAAAACCCAAATGACCGAGGAATGCACCCCAAAATTACAAAAGTGCTTATTTTTACTGCCCCCATAACCGAGACATATCTTTTGAAAATAAAACCCCTTTAATGGTGACATGCCATACATGCAGGCAGAGGGCTGAGGGGCAAGATTGGGGAGCGCAATGCAGGGACCGGGGAGGAACAGTTTTTTGTTTGTTATTAAAAATTTTTTTTTTTTAATATCTCAGACGACCCTAAATCTGAGGTGGAAGAAACAAACATGTGACATAGGGAAAATTAAATCATAAATTAAGCAACAAAGTCACAATTACAGCTGAATAACTTTTTTACCCCCCCTTGTCTCCTTTTCTGTTTTGGGTCCTCCGCATTATCCAGTCCTTTCCTTCTCTCCCTATCCCAGTGCCTCTTCCTTATTATTCCGAATGTCCCAGTGCCTCCCCTGCATTATCCAGTCCTTGTCCCTCCTGCCTGTCCCAGTGCCTCCCCTGCATTATCCAGTCCTTGTCTCTCCTTTCCCCCCCCGTTTTCCTCCCCCTGCAAAAATCCAGGGCCTTTTTCTCCTTCCCTGCCGGGCCCAGTGGGCCCCCCCCTGAAATTTTTCCAAACCTTTTTTTTTCCCCCCCCCTTCCCCCCCTGCCCCCCAGGGTCTTTCCCCCGCATTTTCCGGTCCTTTGTCCCTCCTTCCCCTGTCCCCGTGCCGTTTCCCCCGCATTTTCCATCCTTTTTCTTTTCCTCTGCCTGTCCCAGTGCCTTTCCCCCGCATTTTTCCATCCTTGTCTCCCTCCCCTGTTCCCCGGTGCCCTTTTCCCCTCATTAAAACCAGTCCTTTTTTTTCCCCTCCTACCCCGTCCAGTGTTCCCCTTTTCCCTTATCCGTCCTTTTCTCTCCCCCGCCTGTCCTTTTTGGGCCTCCCCTGCAAAAATCCCGTCCTTTGGGCCCCCCCCTGCCTTTTCCCAAATGTCCCCCATTTGCATTATCCAGTCCTTGGTTCCCCCTGCCTTTCCCCGGTCTCTCCCCCTTATCCCCGTTTTCCCTTTTCTCCCCCCTGCCCCGTCCCCGTGCCTTTCCCCCGCATTATCCAGTTTCCCTTTTTCTCCCCCTGCCCCGTCCTTGGGGGCCCCTGCATTATCCAGGGGCTTTTTCCCCCTTCCCTTTCCTGCCTGGTGTCCCCCCCCCGCATTTTCCAGTCCTTTGTCCCCCCTTTTTTTTTGCCTTCCCCGGTGTCTCTCCTGCCTTCCTTTTGGGGGGTTTTCCCTGCCTGTCCCGGGGGTCTTTCCCCCCCATTTTCCCCCGTCTTTTTCCCTTTCTTTCCTTTTTAGCCCCGGCCCCCAGGTAAAACCCCCCTTCTGCACACCAAAATGGGGGGCCGGCCTGGGCTTTGTATGGGCTCTCGGCAAAGGTCAGTGTGGTTTACCCCATTTCCCCCACAGGGGTGCGAGAGGAAGGGGGTAAAAGGTTTCCCGGGGCTATCCGCTCCGGTAAATGATCACTAATAAAAAAAGAACTTAGGGTCAATCAGGTGCAAAACAAAATCATTTCAAGGGGTTTTTGTTGGGAAAACAATTTAGGGTTTGGGCACCTTAATGGGCCCCCATCCCCGTTTTAAACTGCGGTTAAACCCCCCGCAAATTTTACCTCTTTAAACCTTCAAAAGGTGAAAAACCTTGCAGTTTTGTCCAAAAAAAAACATTGCCCTCCCCCCCCCCCCCCCCCCCCCCCCACTGAAACCCCATTTCTCCCCGGGCCCTGTGGTTTTGGGGAACCTCCTCATGGTGGCACATTGTGATTGCAGGGGGATTTGGGTTTATGGTCTTCCCTTTAGGGTTTTTTTCTGGGGCCTTTTAAAAGCAGGTTTTTAAAATCTCGCGTCTGCCCGGGGGCATGTTTTCATTTGGGGGTTTTTGGGGCAGCTGGGTTTATGGGTCATTTTCTTTGCTGTGGGGGCGTCCATCTCCGCCTTGGTTAAAAAAACCCTGAAAATTTCCAAACTTTTTTGGGGAAATAGGAAGGGGGGGAATTTAAAATCTTTTAAAAGAACTGAAAATTAAAATGTAGGGAAAACAATGGAGATGGGCACAGATATAGAAATTTGGGGATTTTTCTAATAAAAAACAAGGGGGCTTGGAGTCTGTGCCAAAAAAGGGAACTGACTGGGTAAAAAAGGGGACCAAAACCATTTGTATTTGCTGAATATCCTAAGAGGATATGGTACAGGAGAAGTGTTTTACTTTTACTTTTTATTATTTAACAAATAATGTAAAAATGTTAATGATATCATAAGATTATCTTGACCAACTAATTAGCAAAGGTGGTCTAGTTTAGAAGACTCCCCCCCTTTATTTCCCGTCCCTTTTCTCCTTTTTCCCGTTTTTGGTGCTGGGTTTTCGGTTTTGGAGGGGATCCCCTGGACCACCGCAGGCATTGGGGTAAGC
>JAODAL010052056.1:0-26243 GCA_025379985.1 Phyllomedusa bahiana
GCTGGGGTTTGCTGTTTTACAGACAGGGCTACCATTTAAAAAAGCAGAGACGTTAGACATAAAAAGGGGGGGATGGCTGGGATTTGCTGGCCCAACAGGACGTACCATTTAAACTAAGCAAGACAGTTAAATATAAAAGGGGGGTGGCTGGGATTTTCTTTGTTCCAAACAGGACATACCGGAAGAAATGAAAGGAAAGGCGTAGTCAGATGATATTACGGACTCCAAAAGTCGGTTATTAAATTTGGGTAATCTGAGGAATGCCACTTCTAAATTCCATTAGAAATTGGCACGTAAATTTGGCCCCCCAACCCCGGTCCACAGACCACAGTCTTTTTTATTTGAAAAAAACAAACGCCGACCACGTGAATACAGCTATTTAAAAGTTATACGGATAACAACGGTGGTTTTGGGCCCAAGAAATAAACCAACAGTAACTACAAAATTTCGGGTTCAAATTTAAAAACAAGGGGGCTCTATGAAAAAAACTGGCGCCCTAAGTAAAAAAACCACCTATTTGAATGTATACTATAATAAAAGGTGGGTTTTGCACCTATGAAAACACCGCAATTTTCTAAAATTTTTGATGGTAATATAAGTACAAAAGGGTTTTCAACAAAAAATGGGGTGCGCCAAAGTGAAAAAAGTAATTTAAAGTGAGAAAAATAGGGGGTTTTTGCACCTTGAAAAAACCGCGGTGAAAAAAAGTTTTTGTTTATATGTAAAATTGGGTTTTGAACAAAATTGGGCTGTGCCAAATGAAAAACACGTAATTAAATTGTTACTAATTTAAAAAGGGTTTTTTACCTAGAAAAACAACACCAATTATACAAATTTTTTGTATGGTAATACCATATAATTTTGGGTTTTTAACAAAACGGCTCGCCAAAGTGAAAAAACTAAATTAATTGTGTATGATAATAAAGGGGGGTTTTTTTGCACCCATGAAATACACCTGCGGGGACTAGAAAAGTTCTGTATCCATTGACGAAAAAGGGGTCTTTGAACAAAAATGGAAGCGCCAAGTAACAAAACTAATTAAAATTTTGTACATAATAAAACGGGGTTTTTGCACCTATGAAATCACCTTACTAAAAAGTTCTTTATCCTATTGTAATACAAAGTGGGGCTTTGAACAAAAACCTGAGCGCGCCAAAGTAAAAAAAACCCAATTAAATTGTTACATAATAAAACGTGGTTTTTTGCCCTAAAATTCCCTCGGTGACTAAAAAGTCGTACCTTTTTGTACGCACTGTGAGGGATCAGTTCCAGAGCAGGGGGTAGCAGGCTTTTGAGCTACCACATTATGGCCCAGCCCCAACACCACAACCCAGAAAAAGGCCCCAACTCTGGGTTTATAGGCCGGCCCCAGCCTCAAAACCCGGTGGGGGAAGTGGCCACCCACCCGCTCTTTACCCCTCCAGAAAAGCCGACCCGGAAAAACGGACGGAACCGCTTATACTAAACCAGTAACTACTGACACACATGAAAGTGGGCTTCCCTTCCCCCCGAGCTCGGGCCCTCGGTGCCCCCTGGTCCAAACCTTTCCTAAGGCGCATAGGACAACATTCTTGGGGAAAACATCCTTCCCCTCCACCACTCCGCTTCACTGTCTCACATACCCCCCCCCTCTGTTTGACCTGTGGGGTCGGGACACCTTAGCCACCAAAAAAAAGTGTCCTTGACAGTGCTCAGCGTTGCCCTGTATTTTCCCTCCCCTGTGTAAACAGGAAACTAAAATTTTGCAGTGCAAGAACCATCGGGTGACTCTTGCATTTCCCTTTTAGCTTGGGCATCCAAGTCAAGGAGCGTGGTCTGTGTTAACCGAAAGTACACCAAAATTAAAAAATACTTTGGGGACTCAAGACCCTTTTTAAATGGCCAAACACTCCCGTTACAAATGCTTTTTTCCCTCTCTGCCGGTGTGAGTTTCCTCTTAAATACTGACTGGTGCTCTTCCCCGTCACCCCCCGGAAAGCACTGACCCAGCCCCCCCCTAGATATCCGTCTGAAAAAATTCTTCCTCAAGTTTGGGGGGATCAGGGCTGGTTTTTTTACCAGGTAACTTTCACCGATGGGTCTCTGCCTCCGGGTTTTCCCGGACATGACAGACTTTTGTTTTTCGTCAGGTCTGTTAGTGGGGCTGCTATAGTCACAAAGTTTTGGATAACTGCGATAATAACCAACAATAACCCAGAAAGCCCCCACCTGCCTTTTTTTTGTGGGTTGTGGCCAGCCCTGTATCGCCTCTACCTTTTTAAACCTGGGGTTTTATAATGCCCCTACCTATTATGTATCCCAGGTATCGGGCTTCTTCTAGACCCAAGGCACACTTTTTAGGGTTAGCTGTTAACTCTGCTTCTCTAAAGGAGTTAAGTACCGCCTGTACCTTAGTTAAATGGCTGTCCCAGTCCTCGCTAAAGATTATTATGTCGTCTAGGTATGCTGTTTGCATACACGGTGGGGTTTTAAAGGGAGACATCCATCAACCTTTGGAAGGTGGCTGGAGCCCCATGCAGACCAAAACGGTAGGCAGACGTTACGGGGAACAGTCCATCTGGGGTGGTGAAAGCCGTCTTTTCCTTGGCCCCATCTGTCAGGGGGGGCCCGCCAGTAACTTAGTAAGGTCGAGCGTGGAGAAATACTGGGATGACCAAGCCTCTCAATTAATTCGTCCACTCTCGGCATTGGGTATGCGTCAAACTTGGATACCCCATTCAGCTTCCGAAAGTCATTACAGAAGCATAATGAGCATCCGGTTTTGGGATGAGCACTATTGGACTCAACCACTCGTTCTGGACTCCTTTAAACACCCCAAGGGCCAACATTTTCTTAACCCCCTCAGATATTGCTCGCCTACGAGCTTCTGGGGAACCGATAAGGTTTCAAGTTAACTTTTACCCAGGCTCGGTAACAATGTCATGCTTTATGGGGGTTAGTACCCCGGGGTTTCTGAAAACACACCCTTTTCCTTTTAATAACTCCAGGGTCCCCTGTCTCGTACTTTGACGGGGCTCTACACCATACCTCGGGGGCCCCTTTTTGGGGTGTGGCTCGGCGTCGGGTCTCCCTGTCCTTTCCATGGCTTAATTAAATTTCCGTGGTATACTTTTTGGGTTTGGGGTTACCGGGCTGGTACACTTTAAAATTAACATCTCCACTTTTAAGAATTTCTAGGGCCTTCCATTTAGCCGGGAACTTTTTTCACAGTAAACTAAACAACACCCGATCCCCCGGTTTAAGCCCCTTTACTTTTCCCCGCCCTATTATACACCGCTTTTGAGCTTCTGATCTCCTTAGATGTTCCTACTATAGGCAAAACTCCGAAACCCTGTCTGCATCAAAAAATTTTGTTCTTTTTCGCCCCTGTGGGTGAACTCTTGCCCCCAGGTTTTTTTGGCAATGTCAAAAGACCCCAGGGGACGCGCCGCCCATAAACCAACTTCAAAGGAGGAAAACCCCGTGGGATGAATGGAGGAACCTCCCGGACTGGAGAACTTTAGATAAGAGCAATAAGACAGTCCCAGTCCTTAACCACCGTACTGGACCACCCTCTTTACCATACTCTCAGGGTTTTATTAACATCTATTCACAAGAACCGTCAGTTTTGAGGAATGTTAATACTGACGTGCGCAAATGCTTAATATTAAGGACTTGCATAAAGTGGTGCCAAAAGTATTTGGCCACCCCCCTGCAATTTCCTGTCAGATAATACTCAGTTCTTTTTTATTTTCTTTTTTCCTTTTTTCTTTTCTTTTTTCTTTTGGTTTTTTTTTTTTTTTTCTGTTTCTTTCATTATTTTCTTATATCCTAAAAAAAAAAAAAAAAATGAGAAAAAAAAAGAAAAAAAAAAAAAAAAAAAAAAAACAAAAACAAAAAAGAATGCAACACTAATTCTTTGGTGTTATTATTCTTCATTTAATTTGCTCAATGGAAAAACCACAAAAATAATGTCATAAAAGCCAAATTGGACATAATCCACACCAAACATAAAAAAGGGGCTGACAAAAGTATTGTCACTGTTTTAAAAATCATGTGGATGCTTCTCTAAGTTGTGTATTAACAGCCACCTGTAAATTACCTGTGGCACCTAACAGGTGTTGGCAATAACTAAATCACACTTGCAGCCAGTTGAACATGGATTAAAGTTTGAACCTCCAACCTCTGTCCTGTGTCCTTGTGTGTACCACATTGAGCATGGAGAAAAAAAGAAGACAAAGAACTGTCTGAGGACTTGAGAATCCACTTCTGCGATGAGCATGAGCAATCTCAGCTACAAGTCCATCTCCAAAGACCTGAATGTTCCTGTGTCTACCGAGCTCAGTGTCATCAAGAAGTTTAAAGCCCATGGCACACTAGCTAACCTCCCTAGATGTGGACGAAAAGAAAAATTTACAAGAAGATTTCAACACAAATTGTGCGGATGGTGGATAAAGAACCTCGACTAACATTCAACAAGTTCAAGCTGCCTGCAGTCCGAGGTCACAACAGTGTCCAATCCGTACTATCCTTCGGTGTCTGAATGAAAAGGGACTTAAGGTAGATACGCCAGGAAGAACCCCCACTTCTTACCCCGAGAACATAAAAAAGCCAGGCTGGAGTTTGGCCCAAACTTACCTGAGAAAGCCTAAAACGTTTTTTGGAAGAATGTTCTCTGGTCAGTGAGACAAAAGTAAGCTTTTTGGAAAAGGCATAGCATAGAGTTACAAGGAAAAAAAAAAGGGAGGCATTCAAAAGAAAAGAACATAAACGATCCCTACAGTCACACATGTTCGTAGGTTCCCTATGCTTTGGGTTAGCTTTGACTGCCTCTGCATTGGTACTGCTTGAACCATGTGCATGCATTATAAAGTCTGAAGACTACCAAAAAATTTTTTGCAAGCATAATTAGGGGCCCGTGTGAGAAAGCTGGTCTCCCTTCAGAGCATGGGTCTTCCAGCAGGAACAATGAACCCAAAATCAACCCTCAAAAGCACTAGAAAAAGGTTTGAGAGAAAGCACTGGGACTTCTAAAGTGCCAGCAATGAAGTCCAGACCTGCAATCCCATAGAACACCTGTGGAGAGATCTCAAAATGGCAATTTGGAGAAGGCACCTTTAAATTTCTCAGGACCTGGACCAGTTGGCCAAAGAAAATGGGTCTAAAAATCCAGCAGAGCATGAAAAGAAACCTCATTGGATAGTTACCGGAAGCGCTTTTTCGCAGTTATTTTGGCTAAAGGTTTGTGCTAACCAAGTATGAGGCCTGAGTGCCAGTACTTTTGTTCGCTCATTTTTGAAGCTTTTGGGTGAATGATCAAGATTTGATTTTTGTTCATTCCTGTTTTGTTTTTTTTTTCATTGCAAGCAAAAATAAATGAATATATTTATATCCAAAGAATTTGTGATTGCAATCATTTTCAGGAAGAAACTGAGTATTATCTGACAGAATTGCAGGGGTGCCATTACTTTTGGCCACCACTGTAACTCCTTGGTGACCTTTCACATAAAGGGGGTCCTTTGATCAGTAAGGATCTCCTTTGGAATGCCAGTACGGGAAAACATATGGAACAACTCTCTGGCACAAGTTTTGAGGAGGTATTACCTCAAAGCATGGCCCAGGGTAACGTAGGCGTAGTCCACCACCCAACCAATATATATTTGATGGCCTTTGGGCAGACTTCACTAACGGCCAACGAGGTCATTGTGATCCTCTCAAACGTACTCTATTTATAGGTTATGGCACCAGGGGCTCCTGAAATTGGGGCAAGGGAGCAGTTAGTTGCACTCAGGGCAAGACTCACAGTACCCCGCTTTACATCCCCCCCATGTACCCCTGGCCAGTAAAAGAATCTTTGGAGATCCCTCCTTTGCTTTTCCGCTGCCCAGTATGAACCCCTAGCACGTGCTTGTGTGCGAGGTCCACAGACCATTTTCCGAAAAGGCTGTGAGGCACTACAGCTGCTCCAACACCTCCCCATGGACTTTGTCTACCTGATACAGAGCTCCTGTTTAACTGCCAGTGAGGAAAGTACTGGTTTTTTTGCCCTGGGTCTTGAGATTTCCCCATTTATAACCTGACATTTTCCTAGCTTTTCACTTAGGTGGGATCACTAAGCTGAGCTGTCCCAAAATTACCACGTGAGATCTCAAGGTCAGGCATAACAGTCCCCTATCCTCTTGTTTCCTCCGGTCTCACTTCAGAACACTAGGGGAAAAGTATCACTGGTTTCTAGGGTCACCCCTACTGGCTGAGCCATGGTGTCGGGGTCAAATGGTTCGGGATCAATAGCAGGGCATGCATTAACATCATTACAGTTATTTCCCACACATGAAACCTTCTTGTGCCACAAGTCCCAAAACAGGGGAAGGTATTCCCATCCCCAAATCACAGTATGCAATTAGTGACCTCACGACCCCCAACTTCATGGAAGGCAGTCCACAAGAAGTCTCGAGTTTCATCTCACCAAGCTGTGGGCTACTCCTTGTGTCCCCATGGAATGCACAGGACAGGACCCCAATCACTCGTCACCGTTGTCCGACATAGGGTCTACTAAGCTGCATGCACCAGGGTAACTCAGGCTTCCAGAGTCATAAGATCCTCTACAGGATAGTCCTTGATTTTTAATTGTGACATAATTGCGGTCAGTCTCTAACACAGTCTCGCTGAGCAAACTGGCCTTGCGAACTAGAGACCTCCGCCCGTCTGAGCACATCCATTGGCCTCTCCTGAAAGGAGACAATTGGCCGCAATATGCCCAAGATCCATGACTCCGACAGCACCTTATGAGGTCCCGATCTCCTTGAGTCTCAGGTTGAGACCTCGTACTGATCATTTGGGACTCCAGACTCTCCCCCGATATTCTCACCTCCTGAGCCACCTGCCTTTAGGGACATTTTCACCCCCCCCTTACAACACCTGGAACAGTCTTTACCTGAGTTTCCGGACGATTTGCTGTTACCGGGGGATGAATCGTCCAGGAGAGCCGTCTGGAGTAAATCCTCGGTGGCCTTGTACCTCTCAACGAGGTCTTACTGAGGGTGCTCTACATCCTTGGTCTCGCCTTATCCCACCCAGCGCTTGGAACTCCAGGGGCAAAGAGCGAACAAACTTGTCCCAGGAGACCACTTTCTCCACCATCTGTGCAGGTGTAGAACTCTTCCCGGTTGCATGCCACTTCTTCACTCAGGTGAACAAGGTCGTACATCTGTGAACGTGCTGGCAAATGGTCAAGAAGGTCCAATATGCACATGCCGGCCCTGCACATTGGTTGGTTCACACCCAAGCGAGCCAAGATCTTCCGTCCCTTTAATTTGACATAGTCCTGGGAATCTGATCTCAAGGTCAAAAAACGTCCTTCTGGGGGCTCTTCGCAGTTAGAAACGCGCCACACACTTTCAGCCACTGGCAACTGGCAACCTTCTCTCGCTCCGCCACCTCGTCGAAGACCCAAAGATAGGCTTAACATCATCGTAAGCGTAATTTTCTGCATAGATGACTGTACCGCGGCACGTGCGGCGGGAAGCGAGCTTGGCGTCCCTCTGCACACTTTGCACCCATCGCCAGGACTATGCTCTTGGAGCTGCTTGTTGATGTTGCTGCTTGTTCCTGTAAGGGCGAGACAATTAGCCTCTATCACAGGGCGTTGTTTTCATGCCTGAGCACGCTCATGGGCCTCTTTTCCGTGCACTTTTGCTATTTTTGAGGTCATCAACTGGAGGCTACTGTACGCATGTATCACTGCTTCAGAAGCTCATCCATCTTGGCGGTCTCTGACTGCAGAGCAGTCTGCCCGCTTTTTATCCAGGACATAAGGTTCTAGGCACGATCCAGGCTCTTTGTCCAACGGCGTCTGCCCTTAGCAACGGGTTTTCAGTTGCTGAGCGAGAAACTTGTGTGTGTCTCTTAAGTCAGTTTGCCACGCATCCGAAGCACCTATGTGAGGGATCAGTGTCCAGAACCGTTAGCCTGGCCTGGGCTTCCAACAGACAGAGACAGTGACACAACTGATAAAGTTCAGATTCCGCTGTGCCTTGTTTATTATATGATAAACAGAACAACAAACACGTGCCTTAACTCAGGCATTAAAACAGAAAACAAAACCTGCTCGGCTGATCACTAACTACACACACAAGACAGTCCAACACTATACCTAGCGATACACTCAAGTGACCCTGGCAAAGCTGCAAAAACATAAGTAGCATGAGCTACTCACATTATGGCTACAGCAAACCCCAGCAGCCATGACAGGTCTGCAGACTCAGGCTTTATAGGCCGGACACCAGCCTCACCTGGTGTGTGGGAGTGGCCACCCACCCGACTCTTTGACCACTCCAGAAAAGCCGACCCTGATAAAGCGGACTGGAACCGCTTATACTGAACATCAGTAACGCCCTGGTCCAAACCTTTTCTAAGGCCACATAGGACAACATTCTAGGGGAAACCTACCTTCCCTCCACCATTCCGCCTGTCACTGTCTCACATACAAAGTGGGTCTTTGAACAAAACTGAGCTGCGCCAAAGTGAAAAAAAAACCTAATTAAATTGTGTACGGATAATAAAACGTGGTTTTTGCACCTATGAAATACACCTGCGGTGACTAGAAAAGTTCTGTATCCTATTGTACGTACAAAGTGGGTCTTTGAACAAAACTGAGCTGCGCCAAAGTGAAAAAAAACCTAATTAAATTGTGTACGGATAAAAAAACTAGTTTTTTGAACCAATGAAATAAACATGTGGTGACTAGAAAAGTTCTGTATCCTATTTTACGTACAAAATGGGTCTTTGAACAAAACTGAGCTGCGCCAAAGTGGAAAAAAACCCTGATTAAATCGTGCACAGATAATAAAAGGTGAGTTTTGCACCTATCAAATACACCTGCAGTTACTAGAAAAGATCTGTATCCTAATATAAGTACAGGCTGCACAAAATACAAGCTAATATTTCAGCAAAAACTGGCCAAAAAATGTTAATAAAAAGCCATTTCAATACAGGGTCAAAGCAGAGTCTGGGCTGCACAATATCCACTCTCCTTTCAAAAGCCTGCCTGCCTGTCTGCCTGTGCTTCTTTAAAACACTCAGCCTAACTAACTAATAACTGAAATTCTCTAATCTACCTATGTTCTAATGTTCACAGCTAAAAGCATAGTTGTCTGTGTGAACAAATAGAACTGTTTCGCTGAGCTGTATTGAGAGAGACCTAGTACACGTCCTGCTATTATGAGACACTGACACACACTGATGCTGAACAGGAAGGGCTGTTCTATGTAAAACGAGGTCATGTGATTTTTCCAGCCAATCACAACCATACACATCCCAGTCATGACGTCGCACACCCAGCTCACCCTGCTCTATTCTCTAAGCTGATTTGCTGGCCGCCAAAATGACAGGAAGCGCCGAAAATGGCGCGATATTAATAGATTATGCGCAGATTTTCACCTAAATTATCGCGTGATCGAAAAATTCCGATCAACATAAAAACCGTGCCGATTTCAACTTTGTCGATAATAATCGCTCAACACTATAGCCGACTTATTTGCTCTACAAATTCACAGTTGAATTCTGGCTTCAAAAAGTCGCTTTTACAGCATTGTAGGCCTACAAATTGAAATGCAAAATAATTAAATGCAATATTTCATTACCTTTCATTATTTCATCAAAATACTTGTTGTATGAACTATTTCTATTGAGGTCAATGTGGATGATTTACTTTTGGTTTTAGGCGAGTATTTCAAGTCGGAATCCGTGTGTATTCCAACTAGAAATACTCGTCATGTGGACAGAGCCTTAGGAGCCTCAACTTTTATTTTTATTATTATTATTATTATTATTTATTTTAGAGCGCCCTCAGTTCCAGAGCACTGTACAATCGGGTTGCATACATAACATAGGTTAAATAAGTACAAGGGAGACAACTTAATTAATACTGGTACAGGAGGAGAGAGGTCCCTACCCGTGAGGGCTTACAGTCTACAAGGAAGGTGGGGAGAGACAGAAGGTGAGGGGCAGACATGTTTATGGGGTGGCGTGGCAGCAATGGGGTTAATTTTAGGTATAGGTAATTCTGAAGAGATGAGTTTTCAGGTTGTTTTTGAGGCTAGTGAGAGAGGTGGAGAGTCTGATGTGTTGAGACAGTGAGTTCCAGAGTGTGGGGGAAGCACAAGAGAAGTCTTGGAGATAGTTATGTGAGTAGCTGATAAGAGGAGAGCAGAGAAGATGGTCCTGTGAGGAGCGGAGATTGCATGAGGGGAGGTATCTGGAGATTAAGGCAGAGATGTATGGGGGGAGAGGTTATGTAGAGCTTTGCAAGTCATGGTTTTTAACTTGAACTATAATCGCTGGGCAATGAGTAGCCAGTGAAGGGATTGGCAGAGGGGAGAGGCAGAGGAGTAGCGGGGAGAGAGGTGGATCAGATGTACGGCAGAGTTAAGGATGGATTGGAGAGAAGTGAGGGTGCTAGATGGGAGGCCACAGAGAAGGATGTTGCAATAGTCTAGGCGTGAGATGACAATGGCATGCACAAGCATTTTTGTGCTTTCAAAGTTAAGGAATGAGCGGCTACGGGAGATATTTTTCAGGTGGAGGCGGCAGAAAAGGTGAGGGCTTGGATGTGCGGTTTGAAGGACAGATTGGAGTCAAAGGTTTTCCCAAGGCAGCGGACTTGTGAAGCCGGTGAGAGAGTATAGACGTTAACTGTGATAGAGAGATCAGGTGGAGGGATAGAGTGAGATGGGGGAAGATGATGAATTCCGTTTTCTCCACGTTTAGTTTCAGGAGACGGGAAGAGAAGAAGGTGGATATGGATGAAAGACAGTCTGGGATCCGGGACAGCAGAGAGGTAACATCTGGGCAAGAGATGTAGAGTTGGGTATCGTCAACATATAGGTGGTATTGAAAGTCGTGTGATGCTAAGAGCTGACCCAGGCCAAGGGTGTAGATAGAGAAGAGTAGTGGGCCCAGGACAGACCCCTGGGGGACACCAACAGAGAGCGGGCTCGAGGAGGAGGTGGTCGAAGAGTGAGAGATGCTGAATGTTCTATCAGTGAGGTAAGAGGAGATCCAGGAAAGAGCCAAGTCCGTGATGCCGCAGGAGGAGAGGATGTGTAGAAGGAGGGAATGGTCGACAGTTTCAAAGGCAGAGGACAGGTCTAAGAGTATAAGGACAAAGTAGTGGCGTGAGGCTTTGGCAGCTACTAGGTCATTGGGGACTTTAGTTAGGGCAGTTTCAGTAGAGTGCTGGGGTCGGAATCCCGATTGCAGCGGGTCAAGGAGAGAGTTGGAGGAGAGGTGAGAGGACAGTTGGAGATGAACGTGCTGTTCAAGGAGCTTAGAGGCGAATGGAAGTAGATAGATGGGGCGATAGTTGGACAGACAGGAGGGATCAAGAAATGGTTTCTTAAGGATGGGTGTGATGGTATCCTGCTTAAAGGAGGAAGGAAAGGTGCCAGAGGTTAATGATAGGTTGAAGAGATGGGCGAGCGCTGGGATGATGACAGCGCTAAGGTCATGGATGAGGTGGGATGGCAGTGGGTGGAGATTACAGGTAGTGAGGTTAGATTTGGACAGTAGAGAGGAAAGCTTATCATGAGTGATAGTAGAGAAGCAAGTTAGGGGGGAATAGTAATGAAGTGGTGTAGAGGTGGATGGTGGGGACTGCTGGGTGAAGCTTTGTCTGATGAGATTGATCTTATTTATTAAGTGAGTGGCGAAGTCATCTGCCGAGAGGAGAGATGGGGGAGGGGGTGCTGGTGGACGGAGGAGAGCGTTGAAGGTGTTAAAAAGTTGTCTGGGATTATGAGACAGAGGATATGAAAGTAGTGAAGTAATCCTGTTTGGCGGTAGTGACTGCAGATTTAAAAGTATGTAATGATTGCTTCTATGAGGCAAAGTCATCGGTGGAGCGGGTTTTCTTCCAGCGGTGTTCAGCAATTCTGGAAGCTCGCCGCTGTTTAGTGGAATCTGTATGCCAGAGTTGTTTGTTGATTTTGCGGGTTCTGATGTGTGTGAGAGGAGTGACCGCATCAAGAGTGGAGGTGATTGTGTTGTTGTAAAAAGTCACGGTGGGTAGAGAGAATAAATCACGGCACTCACCAGTTCATAACGTAAAATTCTTCTTTTATTCTTGGCTGAGAAGAAGCGCATAGTGTGCGCGAAACAGCTGTTGCTTTTCAGCGTTTTTATCCGTTTGTCAGCCCCTCCACAGGAATATGTGCCGAAAATAAAAGAAGAATTTTATGTTACGAAGTGGTGAGTGCCGTGATTTATTCTCTCTACCTACCGTGATCATATCAGGACTGTTGTTTTTGTCACTGAGCACCACCGTTAATGTGTTGGAATAGATTTATCACTGAGCCAAGCTCTTCCATTCATAATGATTTAATGAGGGTAGTGCCAGGACGCCATTTGCTCTCCTTACCTTTTTTGTTGTAGAAAGTGGTGGGTCAGTAAATGAGGATATGGTAGAGAGGGGAGCAAGAGAGTCAGAGAGAGTGTGAGGGTTAAGGTGTTGTAGGTTTCTGCGGGGCAGCAGTAGATTTGGGGCAGGGGCAGCAGGTGGGGTGGAAATGGTGGAGAAGGTCAGCAGGTTGTGTTCAGAGATGGGTCAAAGAGAGATTGAAGGGTTAGATAGGGGGCAGAGGCAGGTGAAGATGAGGTCCAGTGTGTGTCCATCTTTATTAGTGGATCCAGAGGTCCACTGGGAGTAGCCGAAAGAAGAGGAGAGTGACAGGAATTTGTTAGTAGTGGAGTGGGGTGTATCGATTGGGATGTTGAAATTTCCCATGATGATAGTGGGGATGTCAGGAGAAAGAAAGTGGAGGAGCCAGGAAGCGAAGTGGTCAAGGAAGGCGGTGGCAGGGCCTGGGGGTCGGTAGACAACAGCCACTTGGAGGTTGGAGGGGGAGTAGATGCGGACAGAGTGCACCTCAAAGGAGGGGAGGGAGAGGACAGGTAGAGGTAGGATGGGGACAAAAGAGCAGGTATCTGAAAGAAGAAGGCCGACGCCTACGCCATGTTTGCTAACAGGACTGGTGCTGTGGGAAAACTGAATCCCACCGTAAGAGAGTGCAGCAGGGGAAGTTGTGTACAGAATATTGCTACATGTGAACCACGTTAAGATGTCTATGTGTATTATGCAGCCCAGCTAAAGCTGGAGGATACAGCTGCTTGAAAAGGGGTTTTCTGAAAGTGAAGGACATAGTTGTTTTTAAAAGGCTAATCTGCTGGGGCAGGACATAGCTGTCTATAAAAGGTTAATCTTGGTCCCTACATATAGTGAGCAGACCACACTGAGCAGAAAGTTCTGGCAGGATTTACCTGATGCTTCTAGCTTCCCCCTGCTGCTCCATAATACACAGGACTCTTTCATTGCTGCTAATATAACATCCAGTATGAAGTAAGATATCGGCACATATCTTCCCTGTGTGTTACACCTCATAGCAAATTCTTCCAACTCAGAAGCAAGAAGTGTCACAGAGCTATCAAAATAGTGATACCTCATTGCTGCCTGTGACGTACCTGGCTTCAAATAGTCTCCCAAAAAAATGGGAAACTAGCAAGAGAACAAAGTGACTTTTAATGACTGTATTTACTATTTTGCCATAGGAAAACTTAAACTCTATCAGTTCTCAATCTATAAAGCAGTAAAACTTAACTTTTATTATGTATAACACTTAACCTCCATACACACTATTTAAAAACCTGATTTCTAACCTCTCAATTTATCCCTTTCTAATTGTGATGGAATTAATCCTTTTCTATTATCAAGTCTTGTGGAACGCCACCTATTAACAGGGGAAACTTATATATACACATTGATTTACTAACTCCAATAAGGGATCCAAAACATCCTACTTGGGCAGTCATCCCTAATCTGATGTTGGGGAGGTCAGGCATGACATCTTAATTTGTGATTTCTCACCGCTTTTTACAGTGTCACCCGCTGCAGAGGGTCTTAGAAGGAAACCTTATATGTTTTATGTCCATCGGATTAGGGATGACTGCCCAATTTAGGATGTTTTGGATCCCTTATTGGAGTTAGAAAATCATTTTAATATAAGGTTCCCTGTTAATAGGTGGTGTTTACCAGACTTGATAATAGAAAAGGAGTTTATTCTTGACAATTAGAAAGGGATAAATTGAAAGGTTAGAAATCAGGTTTTTAAATAGTGTGTATCGAGGTTAAGTGTTATACATAATAAAAGTTAAGTTTTACTGCTTTATAAATTGAGAACTGATAGAGTTTAAGTTTGCCTATGGCAAAATAGTAAATACAGTCATAAAAGGTCACTCTTTGTTCTCTTGCTAGATTCCCATTTTTTTGGAGACTATTTTACAAGTTTGTTGAACAGGACTGTTCAAGTGGGGAATCTAGGGAATGGCAGTTTTTTTGAGTCAGAAAATTCATTTGGATACTTTTTCACAGGAAGCAAATGCGTATTTTTAATCAACCCAATTCCATTGAATGAAAACTAATATCCACATAGCCTTTCAGAAATTAAATAAGACTTATAATCAACAATTTCAGGCAGGCTGGGAAGTAGCTAGTCTAGAGACATATATACAACAACAAATTGTAGATTAAGGATTAAGGATCAGTTTGAGACCGAATACAAATTTAGAGGACCCCACTTTTCTAAAGGGTTAGGAAAAATTGCTAATTGAATGCTCTCTGAAATTGATGAAATTACTGTTAGAATACGAAAGAATTTCATTTAATAAATTAAGTGAACAAATTTTTTTCCTAGGAGATGCCTAGGAGAAATGGTGGTACCACATACAGAAACAGAAATAGCAGGGGGGGTTGGTTAGTAGATGGCGGGAAAAACAAGAAATTCAGGGCTAGTGAGGTTTAGTTTCAGATGGGAGAAAAGGACATGATGTCAGAGACAGCGGACAGGGCAGTCAAAGGTGTTTTGTAGGAAGGCTGGAGTGATGTCACGGGAGGAGGTTTATATTGGGTGTCATCCGCATTGAGATGGTATGGAAGCCAAATCTACTGATGGTTTGTCCAATGGGGGCGTGTACAATGAAAAGAGGAGAGGACCTAGAACTGGGTCACTGAGGAACCCAACAGCAAAAGGAAGAGGAGAGGAGGTTGAACCAGAAAATGAGACACTGAGGAGCGGTCAGAGAGGTAGGACGAGAACCATGCGAGAGCGGTGTCCTGGAGGCCAATGGTTGCTGAGCATGCTGAGGAGAAGTTGGTTTATCCACAGTGGGCAAATGCTGCAGAGAGATCCAAAAGAAGCAACAATGAGTAGTTACCTGAGATTTTGTGTTAGGAGGTCATTTGAGACTTTAACTAAGGCAGTTTCCGTGGAGTTTAGGGTGCGGAAACCTGATTGCAGCGGGTCAAGAAGAGAGTTAGCAGAGAGATAGCGGATTAGGCGAGAGTAGACCAAGCGTTCCAGGAGTTTAGAGATGAAGGGCAGGTTAGAGACTGGTCGGTAGTTATCAGCACAGGACGGGTCAAGAGAGGGCTTTTTTAGTAAAGGGGTTATGATGGCATGTTTGAAGGAAGATGGAAAGATCCCAGTGGAGAGAGAGAGGTTACAGATAGCAGTAAGGTGAGAGAGGACAGCTGGAGAAATAGACTGGACGAGGTGGGATGGAATGGGGTCAGTTGAGCAGGTGGTGGGACGAGCAGACAGGAGAAGCCTGGACACTTCTTCCTCTGTCGTCGGGTCAAGGGCTGCGAGTAGATTAGAGGACGTGGGGGAGGGACAGGATGGGTATTATTTGGGGATTGTGATGTGATGTTTTGCCGGATATTTTCAATTTTGTCTTTGAAGCGAGTGGCCAGGTCTTCAGCACAGAGGTCAGTGACCGGAGCCTGCGCTTTAGGCCTTAGGAGGGAGTGGACAGTGTCAAAGAGGTGTTTTGGGTTGTTGTGTAGTGTGGAGATGAGGAGGTGAAATATTCTTGTTTGGCGCAGTGAAGGGCAGTGTGATAAATCCTGAGCATGAATTTGTAGTGGAGAAAGTCTGCAGGTAGCTTTGACTTTCTCCACAGCCGCTCAGCACATAATATATGTGATTAAGTACGGTCAGGAGCACCAGAGTTCACATACGTTTTTGTTTTTTTTCTCTCTTCCCTTATCCCCCTCCTGCCCCTTCTGCCCCCTCCTTGTCCCTCACTTTCCCAGTATTTTGCAATGATGATAAGTATTAATCACATGAGGGTACAGTTTCTATTTAACAAATTGGGATATATTTTTATTTTGCATAAAGAATTTGTTAGCAACTAAATCATATGATATATACACTTACGTTGCTATGACGAGACACAGTTTGGGAGTAACTTACCATCTATTTATGAATACATTTATTGTTTCTACCGACTGAGTAGATTTTGTGTTAACCACAAATTACAAAATAACAATACAATGTATGCAAATACAATAGAGCATGAATGTACTAGCATTTCTGCATATTTCCATTGTAACATAATGAATTAGGTAACTAACTGAGAAACCTTGGGGTAAGAAAGAATATTTCGTGGGAAGGGTGGAGATGAAGTTGCCAGGAGGGGGGTGGCGGCTAACCATAGCTGCCTGAAGCTATTATTAAAATGTAAAATGAATATTAGATACAGTATGGAGGAAAGGTTTAATGGGAAGGAGACAAGAAAGCCAGTGTACAGTATTCTCAATGAATAATGACATATAGACATAGAGGAGAAAAGGTTTTATGTGAAGTGACAAAGTTAGTAGTGTGCAGTAAAACGTAATACCGATTCTGCTTAGTCCATTCCAGGTGAGCTCGCATTGACCATAATTTTTCCAGAAGAAGTGGACAGGTAAGTCCATCCACAGTAAGGGCAGAAATGTCCATTGGTACAGTGCCGGTTGGCATGGTGAAGATAATAGCTCAAGCCCGCTATGAGATGGTGAATTTGCCTGACATGTGTTTATAAGACGCTAGCACAGCCAGCAGAAGCAGTAAATATTTTCAGTATGCCTGCATGGAGAGATAAAAAGGGGGAATTGGTAATGGTTTGAATCTCTGGTGCCAATTGGTTAGCACTAGTGATTGAGCGATTGCGTTGGCTATCGAGATCGATGATAGTCTATAGTCGGCTGCTATCGATAAGGTTTTTCGATAGTGTACAGCGTCGAGAATATGGCGATGACCATTAAAGTCTATAGGGAGAGCAACAACACCGTTCATTATTACACACCCAAACAAGGCTGGAGAAGCTGAAATTTAACAACCACAACAGTCAAATTGGATACAGTGCTACATCTTAGGGCAACACACTTAGGTTATAAAAAGTCACAGAAAAAAAGTCACAGACCATTTCACTATCCTGTCTTGTAACCACAGCTCAGACCCTTAAACCTGCATCACCCACAAATTGAAAAACAGACTCCATCACACACAAGCATATGATTTGAAAAATCATCTTTCTTAGATCTCTAGTTCTATATTAGCGGGCCTGGTGCGTGGGGGGCCACGAGCTGAGGCGGGGCGCGGATTTAAGAGGTTGGGGTAGCACCCACAGGTGTAATTGAAGGAATAAAAGTGTCTTTCCATGCGATCTCTCTCATATCTATCCTCTATATACTACAAGTATGGGTAGAGTAAGTCGCCAGACATCATATAGTGCGACACAACATTATGGAATATCATCTGTCTCGCGATGTGCATATATGAGGAATTATAGTGTTATAATGAGGTTTTGGAAATGTGTAATATCATGCGTTTAGGGAGAGTATTGATTGGGGTTTGAGATGAAGGATGATGGTATATGATTGTAATGGTCGCAAGAGAGGGATAGGCGGCGGGTATGAGTGGGTGTGAGTGAGTGTAGATCTGGGTTGTAGGGGGATAAGATCGCGAGTGTAGATGGAAAGTAAAGAGAGTATATCTGAGATGAGCTCTATATAGAAGTAGATAGAGTTTTGTAGAGGTGTTTGATTGAATCTTTAGTTCTATATCTTAAGAAGATGTTGGTGAAGTGAGTGTGGTTAGTCGTGTGTGAAGGCTCTAGAAAAGGTATTGATATTGGGGGGTTTGAGTGTGTTGTTGAGTGGGGTTGTGTGGTGGGTTATGTTTTGTTGGTTGAATATGAGGGGTTATATATGGATGTGTTTGTAAGGTTCATATATGCAGTGTATGGTGTTGGTGGTGTCTTTGAGGATTTTATTATGGGTTTTGTTCTAGTGTGATGTGTGAAGTGTATAGTAGAGATGAGAGATATTAATTTATGAGTGGTTGTGTGATAGAGAGTTTTATTTGGAGGGTTTTATTATGGTGGTAATTCGTATGGGTGTGTTTGTAATGATATATTTTAAAATTTTTGATTGATGTAAAATATTATATATATACTATCGTATTTTTTATTTGGAGTGGTTTTTTGAAGTGTGTGTATATATTATGTTGGTTTTATATGAGAGATGTGCTCTCAACATTGTATTATTCTATTTCTCTATAGATGAAGGAGTTAAGTGCGAGATTAAAAGATATTTTGTAATTAATATAGAGGAGTAGAGTTGAGGATTCTAATTATTTTGAAAGAGTGATAGGGTTCTTTTCTACATTTGAGCAGTGTTGTGCGTGGCGTTAGAGATGTTATGCGTCTGGTTATTGTTTATATTGTATATCTTAATGAATAGTAGGATGAGCGTGAGAGAGTAAGAGTTGTAATTATATTTTTGGAAAGTGTAGAAGTTAAGAGGTAGATGAATATACTCTTATCTAATATATAAGGTTTTTTTGTGCGAAATAATTTTAGTTTTATGGTGATATGTGAAGGAGTTGTATTGTTGGAGGTTGGAAAGACACATGTTTTATAGTTAACAAATTCTTTAATTATGCGAGTTCGTTAACTATATATATAGGAAGAAGAATGAGAACATAAGTCGGTATTTTCGAAGGTGTTTAGAAAGAGATAATATTATATAATTATATAGAGAAAATAAAAAGTTGTTGATCTTATAATAATAGATATTTGTTAATTCTATATTATAGATGGATTGATTATGTTGATGTTTTGGGTATGGTTTTTTGATGGTTGTTGTTGTGTTTGGTGGGGTGGAGATTTATGGATGGCTTTGGTATGATCTATACTGTTCTATCATCTTATTTTAATATTTGTTAGGGTTTTGTGTTGTTTTGATGGTTTTTGTATGGTTTTTTTTGGGATTTGGTAATGGGAAGGGTTTTTTGGTTGTGTAAAATTATTTGAGGTAAAAAATTGAATATTATGATTGATTTGAATTAAGGTGGATGAGATGATTGATTTAGTGAATATGGTGAGGTTTAATGAGGGGAGGTTGGTAGAAGAATAGGAGTTGAAAGATGTGTGTAATAGAATATGTATATTATAAGAGTGAGTGTAAATAAGAGAATGGAGGAATGTTTTGTTTTAAATTTGAATTTTGGTAATATATTATTTTTATGTGAGGTGGTTAATTTTTAAAGATAATGGTAGGTTATGTGATATGTTGTTGGATGTGTGAAATGAATGGAATGCGTGTGTGGTAAACAAAGATGAAAGAGGTAACTAATTAATTATGAAACCTTGCCGCTGCTGCCGCTATCACCTACTTGGAACTCTATCTGCTTGTCACAGTCTCTGATTTTTCCACGTGACATTTGGGGAACTGAAGCAGACGACACAAAAAACAGTGTCTCCAGTTGATCAATCAGCAAAGTCTCCATTATCCTGCATTTTACTCTCTATTTGGGTGGGTGGAAGAAAGTGCTGATTTTTGTTTTTGTACCGGGGATCCAGGAGGGTGGCCACCCAGTAACTGTTTGTTCATTTGATGGCCTTAAGCGAGGATCATGTTTGGAGAAATGAGCATCCAAGCACTCATTTGAGAGATGGAGCTTGATTCCCAAAGCCTCTGGGTCGAGGGCACTAGCAAACTGATCTCTACATCTTCCTCCTCCGCCTCAAATTCGCGCCAACCTCTTTTCAAGGCATGTGGGGGAAAAAAAAAATACCCCGTCGGTAACAACGGTGTCCTAGGAACCACCTCCACCTCCCTCCGCTGCTACCCGGCAACAGCTTCAACACAGCCCTGTCTTGCCTGAGATTGGATGCACCCTGATAGCTAATGCGCCACCTTGCACTAGCCTCGGACCCGAACCACGCCTAATGAAGACCGAGTGAAATTGTGAAACTGTCGGGCATGTGGATTTGACGGAGAGAAGCTACCGGGTCCGCATTCTTGTCCGTTTCCTCCTCCCATCGCTGGCGTACCAGTTGTTTCAGAGTTCCAACGATCGTCCAGAACTAAGAATCACCACAATGCTCATGTCTGACAAGGGCATTGTCCGCACTGACCATTTTGGTGCTTCTTCAAAACTGGCAAGGATGGCAAGAGCTCTTTCAACCTGCCTCCAACTCTCGTGATCAACACCTCCAGCCCCCCCGAGGTCCGAACCACTGCTTGTCATGCCATGTGTCACTTCGTACTGCGTAATGGCATTGCGCGTGCTGCCAAAATCGCTGAGCATGAGGATGGTGTGGAAATTCAGCGTGTTGCCACGTCAACAATGGAGAACGTTGCGACGGTGAGGCCGAGCATTACCGCTATGCAACTCACCAGGCGGTGACGAAGCAGGTGCAATGGCGGAAGTGCGAACTCAGACCTCGAGCCTTCTTTCAGCAACAGTCCAGGACACGGTAGCTCATTAAAATTTCTGGATGACAGTTTCATGACATGTGCCGAGCCCAAGGGATGTGCTCAGCCTACCGATGCCTTAAGGGCGGCCAGCAGATTCGCCCTTATCGGCACACCACTTGCCTGTCACAAGGTTCTTGTCACCCAGCCAGCTCTCGGGTTACTGTCTGTTACTTAGAGCCGTCCACAGCTCCTCCTGACCTTGTGTGTGGACGGTCTCCAGGCAGATTAATTCAAACACGGCCTGGTGTCTTCTGGGCCAGCTGATGCCACCAGAGGACCTTGGGGGAAAGAGCCCTGCACCATCCCTGCGTGTTTTTGAAGAACTTGCGTCCGAGGCCCTGAGCGCCCACCGTCACCCCCAGAGACATCCACCCAGCTCACCCAGTTGAGCTGTGCACAGAGATAGAGCGGCCTATGGTCCGTCGCTTACTAGTCCAAGTGTCGTGTGGTGAGCTTGACATTTCCGGACACAGAATGCCGACAACGCGCTTGAAATTTTAGATGACACTGCTGTCCAGGGCAGGGACGCTTTTCTAGGCAAAGAAAAGCCTGCTCTCATCTGGTAATAGGGGCAGGCGAGAGCCATTATTTGGCGGAACCCATCTTGTCCACCATACTGAAAGGCAACATTTCCAATCCAAAAGCCTGGCAATGCCGAAATTCAGGCTTTTGGCTTTGGTATTGGTTTTGGGTTAAAGTGTTTTCTTCTTTCTCCCAAACCTGGAAGACAGAAGGCTGGCTTGCAAGACAGGGCCGCTGTAACTGCGGTGCAGTCGTCAAACTGTCTTCAGAAGAGAAGGGGTAGGATTGGTCTCTGTGGTGCTGGTGGTACTCTAGCGACGGTGGAGACTAAGCGAGGCTGAATCCCTGATCATGTACTCTTGAGAGACATGGCAGCTGAGGAACTCATGTGTGGTGGCGGAGGAAGGAGGAGGCGAGACAGAGGTGTGACAAGTGGTTGGAGGCCCGGCGTCGGGCTGGCCTTTTTTGGCCAAGTGATTCCCTCCATTTCACTCATGCATTCGCTGCATGGACTAACATGTTGGTGGTGTTAACCCTTAAGGTTCTTGGCTCTACTTATGCTTTACGGCAAAAGGCGCATAATACATCGCTGGTGAATCATAGGCATGCTCGAAAAAGGCCAGGCTTTGAGAGGTCCTGGACCTTTTGAACGGCGATAAGCGAGGAGCGATAGGTTTAGCGCCTGACCGTGGCTGGCTGGAATCCTATCAGCGGACTTCTGTACTGCCCTCTTCCCTTTTTGTGGCGGGGACCCGTATTGACCACTACCACCATCGTCTTCCTCCTCGTTCCCACTGATGAACGCTCCGCAAGCAATCTGCGGAAAGACCAGATCGGATTCGCAATGTCCGGTCATCCATCAACAACTATCAACACAGGTGACTTGGTCCTTCTGACTTTCTGCATCCAGAAGCTGCGGCCTACAAGCAAGGGCACTGGCAAGGCGTTGCCGACCGCCCTGATTTTTGCTGATTGACCGGCTTCCTCACCTCCTCAGATTGCATCAGTACTGGGCGTCAGAGCAGACTAAAATCATCCTCTTGATCTTTTAACATGCCTTCTGACCCGCAACCACATTTTGTCATCAAAGAGGTCTTCAGAACAATGAGATTATCCACAGTGGTGGGTACACGATTGACATTTGGCTGCTTCATGTTTTGGACGGATGCTGAGACCGAATTTGTGCCGTGACAGCGAGGACGAGGAGGTAGACTGCTAGATGCAGGTTGCATTAACCACTGAAGGACAGATTTGCGACGGATTCGTTACGATAGATTGACAGGCCCTGACATCACAGTGCGATGACAGGCCAGTCGGACCTGGCAACTGACGATCCGCTGGCATGCGTGTTTGTCCGCCAGCACTGGAAGGAGCACCTTCTCTTCGTACCTCTACCTCCATGTGCTACCCCCCTCTTTCTCGCTTACCACCGTGCATTTACGCTCCATGTTTCAGAAATATAAAAATTTGAGAAGGTATGGAATAGTTTTGAAAGTCTCTTATTAAAAGACGGCAAATCACAGCTATTCTCAAATCCCTCTAATCAAAACAAAATTACTGGATTCAAATTTAACTGCAAGGTGTCATCAAAATCGGATGGGCAAAAGTCAAAAAACGTATCTTTTGTTTTGGTATAATAAACGGATTTTTGCACCTTATTCACCTGTGGTGAATATAGAATTCTGTTTTAAGATTACGTAGATCTGCGTCAATAAACAATGCGGGCCCAAAAATAAAAAAAACACGTCACTGTTATTTTTTTATAAAATAAACGTTATTTTTTTGCACCTTTCAATTCACCTTTTGGTGAATATAGAATTGCTGTTTTAAGATATACGTAGATGTTTGCGTCAATGAACAATGCTGGGGCGCAAAAAGTAAAAAACCGTAACTGTTATGTTTTGGTATAATAAACGATATTTTTTGCACCTTTCAATTCACCTGTGGTGAATATAAATTGCTGTTTTAAGATTTACGTGGATGCTGCGTCAATGAACAATTTTTGGGTGCGCAAAAGTCAAAAAAACCGAAAACTGATGTTTTCGTACGATACACGGTATTTTTGGCAACAAACAACCTGTGCTGTATTGAAATTTTAAAACTGCAAGGTGGATATATCAACAGTCACGGGTGTAATGGGGTAAAATTGAAAATGAACACCTATCTGAAATGTATATGATAATAAAATGGAGTTTTGCAGCTAACAAAGAGACCTGCAGTTTACTAGAAATGATGTGTATCCAATATAAGTTCAGGTGCCCAATATCCAGGAAATATTTCAATAGCAAACTTTTAAAATAATAAAGATATTCCACTACAAAGTCTACACTAAGTCTTGGTGAACTTCATCCATGTTTTTTTATAGATAGAGCTTGTCTGTGTTCGCCCGCGGCCCCCCCCCCCCACCCCCCGCTCCCACCGCCGTGAATTTACAGCGGTAGATGCTGCTTTAAAATTCTCTAGCTAACTACATAAAATCTTCAAATCTCTAATCTAAAATAAATTGGAAGGATCACAGCTAATAGTAAAGGTTTCTCTGTGCAGAAATAGACTAATTTCGCTGAGTGTTTGGCCACAGGCAGAGCGCAGGACCTATCCCCCATGAGACGCTGAGAGACACTGAGGCTGAAACAGGAAAAAGCTGTTCTATGTAAAACGAGGTCATGGTATTTTTCCGCCAACCCGCAACCATACACATCCCAGTCATGACGTCGCACAACACATCTCCCCCTGCTCTATTCTGTAATCTGATTTGCGGGCCGCCAAAATTACAGGAAGCGGCGAAAAAGGCGCGATTCTTAATAGATGATGCTCAGATTTAACCTTAATTATCGCATGATCTGGAAATTTCGATCACCATAAAAAACCTTGCCGATTTCAACTTTGTCGATAAAAATCGCTCAACACTATTGATAGAGCCACCTTGCAGTTAAATTTGGATCCAGCAACTTTGTAGTCACCACAGGTGAATTGATAGGTGCCAAAAATACCTTTTATTATCCTTATAGATTTCAGATACGTGTTTTTTTGCACTTTTTGCCCAGTCCAGATTTTGTTGATAGAGCCACCTTGCAGTTTAAAATTTTGAATCCAGCAATTTTGTTTTGATTTGAGGGATTGAGAATAGCTGTGATTTGCCATCTTTTAATAAGAGACGTTCCAAAAAACTCTTCCATACCCTCTCAAATTTTATTTTTCTGAACATGGAGCGAAATGCAGGTGGTAAGCGGCAAAGAGGGGGGTAGGACATGGAGGTAGAGGTACGAGAGAAAGTGCTCCTTCCAGTGCTGGCGACAACACCAAGCCAGGGGATTGTCGGTTGCAGGACCGTCAGGCCTGTCATCGCGGGTCAGGCCCCTGTGAATCTCCCGTAACGAACAGCATCGCCAATCTGTTCTTCAGTTGTTAATGCAACCTGCATCCAGCAGTCTTACCTCCTCGTCCTCCCAGTCACGGCCACAAATGTCGTCATCAGCATTATCAGCATCCGTCAAACCTGAAGCAAAGGCAGTCCAAATGTCAACTCGTGTACCGTCACTGTGGATAATCCATTTTTTGAAGACCTCTTTGATGACAAATGCGGTTGGGGTCAGAAGGCATGTTAAAAGATCAAGAGGCCAAAGAGGATGATTTTGTTTGCTCTGACGCCCAGATACTGATGCCATCAGAGGAGGAGAAGGAAGCCGGTCAATCAGCAAAAATCCCGGGCGGTCGGCAACGCCTTGCAGTCCCTCTTGCTTGTAGCCCGCAGCTCCTGGATGCAGAATGTCAGGACGACGAAGTCACCTGTGTTGATGATGATGATGATGACATTGCGGATTCAACGTGGTCTTTTCCGCTTCATCACTGGACGAGGAGGAAGACGATGGGGTAGTGTCAGTACGGGTCCCGCCTCAAAAAGGGAGAGGGCGGTCGCAGAAGTCCGCTGATAGATTCCGCCAGCCAGGGCTGCGGAACCCCCCGCTCCTCGCTTTTCGCCGTCAAAAAGGTCCAGGCCCTCTCAACCTGGGCCTTCTTTGACCAAGCCTCTGTTTTCACCCCAGCGATGACATATGCCCCCTTTTTGCCGTAAACGCATAATAGAGGCAAGAATCTTCGGTGTTTAACCTCCACCAACTGTCTAGCAAATGGCGAATGCATGAGTTGAAATGGAGGCAAATTTGGCCAAAAAAAAAGGCCCAAACCCGACTCCGGGCTTCCAACCACTGTCACACCCTCTGCTTCGCCTCCTCCTCCTCCCCCACCCCCAAAGCATTCCTAGCTTTCCCATGCCTCAGAGCATGATCAGGGATCAACCTCCGTTCAGCCTCCACCGTTTCCCGAGTACCACCACACCACCCGAGACCCATCCCACCCCTTCTCCTCCCCGCCAGTTTGCGACCCGCCGCCCAGTGGCCCGTCCCTTGCAGCCCCTTCTGTCTTCCCGGTTTGGGAGCAGAAGAAAAAAATTTTAAACCCAAACCACCCAAAACCAAAAGCCCGAAAGTCCCTTCCAAGGTGTGGCCTTGGGAAAAGTTGCCTTTCCGTCTGGTGGACACAGATGGGTTCCGCCCTGTCATGGCCCCCTTTCCTGCCCCCTTACCAATGGGCGGCATTTTTTTTCCAGAAAAGCCTCCCCGCCCTGGCCACCACGTGTCTCTAAAATTTTAAGCGTTGTCGCTCTGTTCCGGAAAAAATCCTCTGACCACCGCACATGGATTAAGCACGGGCCCAAACCGCTATATCTCTGTGACGCTCCTGGGTGAGCTGGGGGGGATTCTCTGGGGTGCGGTGGTCTCAACTCGGCCACGCTCTTCAAACCCCAGGGGTGGTGCAGGGGTCCCCCCAAGGTCCTCGGTGGGACAAGTGCCCCGAGAAACCAGGCCCTGTTGAAATTAATCTGCCTTGGGCCCCACACAAGGTCAGGGGGTGTGGCCCTCCGCAACGAGACCGAGCGCTGGCTGGGTGCAAGAACCTTGTGCAAAGGGAAGGGGGTGTGCGATAACGGGGGGAAATTGCTGGCCGCCTTAAGATCGGTAGGCTGGGCACATCCCTTGCCTGGCACATGTCATAACCTTGTCGTCCAGAAATTTCTAAAAAGCTACCCCGTTCTGGGGCCCCGCCT
>JAODAL010052057.1:0-26242 GCA_025379985.1 Phyllomedusa bahiana
CCAGCTTAAGATCATGGTGCACGACTATCTGTGTCTCAACACCGATGTTTTTGGATGTGTTCCGGACCCAATTGACTTCTGGGTATCCAAAGTAGATGAATGGCCCGAGCTCGCTCGCCACGCCGTAAAGGTGTTGTCCTGCCCAGCAGTCAGCGTCATATCTGAGCGGACCTTCAGCACAGCTGGAGGAGTCATTACAGACAAACGCATCGGCTTTCCACAGATAATGTGGATCGTTTGACTTTCATCAAGATGAATCAGGCATGGATCTCTGATGATGTTGTAGCCCCAATTGCCGAGGTTACAGATTAGTTGCCGGTCTACTTCACATTCCTCTTCCAAAAGAAATGGTCCTCTTGAAAACTTTTTTTAATATGATCATTTCTTACTGAAATTTTTATTCTCAGTTCCCAAAAGTTAATTTTGCTGGTTTTGCTGTGAGGAGACTGTAAAAGACACCAAGGTTTCATGACAAAACCGTATTCCATTTACTCACTTCATCTTTAGAATTTTTCACATTGTCAATGGTTATACAGCTATAATCAAGGTCCTTTGGAACAGAAATGTGGCTTCTAAGTGGCATTTCTCCCTCACAATTTTTAACAGTGGCTGAGAAGTCATTTTTATAATTTTTTGGGTCATGCTGCTTTGAAATGCAGCAATACTACAGGTTCTATTATAAAAAAAAATGTTGTTTCTAACAGACATTTGTTCTTCACAATTGTCAAGAGTGGCTCAAGGGTTATTTTATTTAATTTTTGGGGGCATTTTGTTGTGAAATGCAGCTATTATACAGGTCCTATTGTAAAAAATGTGGTTTCTAACAGACATTTGTTCTTCACAATTGTCAAGAGTGGCTCAAGGGTGATGTGCTTTCAGAAACAGGAATAGGTAGGATACTGTTAATGGACACATATTGCAAAATGACTTGTTTTTGCAAGATCTTTAACAGAGCTAGCAATCTCTGTAGTGAGACAACCCATTTAATACATTTTAAAAAAGAGAAACAAAGATGTGGTGGGATTCCATCCTATTTTAAAAATGTGTTTTCTAGAATTAAACTACTAAAAAAACTGGCATGCACAAAATAGCTGATACAAATATTCCTCTGAATTGTACAAGGGAGGTACAGGAAGACTTGAACAGATGTAGGTTACCCAGGACAGATATAGTCAATGTCCAGTTCAACTAAAATGGTGGTTGAAAGACTCCTTTTTCTGGCACTTTTTAATCTGTGGGTCAAAAAGTTTTAATGGTTATACTGTGGTATAGAACAGGTATAGTCATTGTCCAGTTCAACTAAAATGGTGGTTGAAAGACTCCTTTTTCCGGCACTTTTTAATCTGGGGTCATGCAGGTTTGAGGGTCATGCTGCGGTACAGGACAGGTATAGTCAATGTCCAGTTCAACTAAAATGGTGGTTGAAAGACTCCTTTTTCCGGCACTTTTTAAATCTGGGTGTCAGAATGGTTTAAGGGTCATGCTGTGGCCCAGTACAGATATAGTCCATGTTCAGTTCAACTAAAATGGTGGTTAAGAGACTCCTTTTTCCGGCACTTTTTAATCTGGGGTCATGCAGGTTTGAGGTCATGCTGCGGTCCAGGGACAGGTAGTCAATGTCCATTTCAACTAAAATGTGGTTTGAAAGACTCCTTTTTCCGGAACTTTTTAATCTGGTGGTCAGAATGGTTTAAGGGTCATGCTGTGGCCCAGGACAGTATAGTCAATGTCCAGTTCAACTAAAATGGTGGTTGAAAGACTGTCCTTTTTCCGGCACTTTTTAATCTGGGGTCATGCAGGTTTGGAGCTCATGCTGTGGCCCAGGATAGGAGATAGTCTAATGTCCAGTGAAACTAAAATGGTGGTTGAAAGACTCTTTTTTCTCGGCACTTTTAATCTGGGGGTCATGCAGGTTTGGGGCCCATAGCTGTGGTCCAGGACAGGATATAGTCAATGTCCAGTTCACTAAAATGTGGTTAAAACTCCATTATTCTGCACTTTTAATCTGGTGTCATGGGTTGGCCTGCTGTGGCCAGACAGGGAAGTCTATATCCATAAACTAAAATGTGGTTGAAGACTCATTTCGGGCACATTTAATTGGGTGCAGGTTGGGCTCGCTGCTTCAGGACAGGATATCAAGTAGTCTGTAAATGATGTTCAAATAATGCTCAGGCACTTTTTAATTTGTGGGTCATGCAGGTTTAATGGTCAGGCTGTGGTACAAGACAGGGATAGTGATAATTGCCGATATCGACTATCGACCCGATGACGATAGTCAACATAATCGCTCATCACTACTCATGATCTGGCGCTCCGGGCTTTGTATAGATTCCTTGTCTCACACAGTGTGTACTCTGTATCTAAATGACAATATCTTATAGAGGTAACTAAATATCTTTTGGGACACAATTTTTTCTCCTTTGATGGTTTGTTTTATTTGCAGGATGAGGGGGGCTCCGATGGGAGCAAGATTTTCCCCCTTCCTTGCAAATATTTACATGGCAATTTGGGAGGAGGATATCCTCTTTACTCCTGAGCAGGGGCGTCGCTAGGCAGTATCATTCGGGGCAGAAGCCCCGGATGAAAAGCCTGCTGCCCCGAATGATTAGTCTTCTCACTCTCTCTGCTCGCTGCAGTGAGAAGCTCCGCCCACCTCCAGAACTTCACACTCTCAGGGAGCAGTGAGAGCAGCCCCTCCTCTTCTGTGCTCCCTGCTCAGCCCTCCCCCGGAGCTACAGCACCTTCAGCAAGGTTCCCTGCTGGCTCCTGCAGCAGATCGTCGGCCCCATCACTATGGAAACCAGAACGAGCTTCTGGTTTCCTCAAGTCTTCCAGAGCTGCCTAAACAGCCCAGGAGCTTCTAGGAACCCCAGTGACCATGCATAAGGTCTGTCCTGAGGCAGGATGGAGGGCTATGCCCCCACCTCACATGTCTATTACTCTATATACTGGACCTGTGTCACAGAGGTACAGTATATTAGTATATACATCCACAAAGGGACAGTATATACACAAATGTAATACACAGTTAAATATTGGACATGTGTATACACTGTTCCTGTGTGTATATTGCAGTACATATATTTATATACACGCTACACTACTATATTTATACATATATATACACACACATGTACTTCACACAGGGACAGTATATACTCAAATGTAACACCCAGATAAGTATTATACATGTATATACCGTCCCTGTGTGAAGTACATGTGTGTATATATATATATAGTGGTGTAGTGTGTATTATATATATATATATATATAATATATATATAAATATATATATATATATTAAATATATATATATATATATATACTGTAATTATACACACAGGAACAGTATTACAACATGTCCAATATTTACCTGTGTGTTGCATTTGTGTATATACTGTCCCTGTGCTAAACAGCTGAGTAGGTGTCCATCTGCAGTGAGATAAGTCTGATGTATTAAAGTGGTCAAGCAAGTAAAAAGTGAAAAAACAAACACAAAAAAACACATATATAACCCCTTTTCCCCATTACAAATGCTGTTCGATGAAAAATTGTTAAAAAAAAGTACACATATTTGGCATCACTGTGTGCGTATAAACCCTGTGCTATAAAACTGATTTTTTACCCCCTCCATGAACACTGCTACAAAAATAAAAAATAAACATTTTTTGTTCATCCCACTGTGCAAGAAATTGAATTAATAGCAACCAAAAAGTCCCATGGGCCTCAGAACAGCACCAATGAAAAAAGTTATGGCTATTAGAAGAAAAAAAAAATGGAAAACAGCTGTGTTATTTAGGAGTTAATCTACATCACCACATATACTGGATTTTTCAGACTATAAGAGGCACTTTTGTGCCCCCAAATTTGGGAAGAAAATGAGGGTGCAACCTATATTTTGAATCCAGCAGTAGGTAGGAGTAGGACAATGCTGTAGGCCGTGGGCTGGGAGGATGGGGTATGTTGTCCGAGAGACCATCAGTATGGGAGTCAAGAGCAGAGTCTCTGCTGCTGAAAGCTAGCGGCTGGGTTTATTTAACCCCTTCATGCATATGGATGTCCCTGAACATCTAAATCACATGAAGGATGTATAAAGCGGGCTCACATGCTAAGCCCACTCTATACATGGCAGACAGCGACTGTTCCTTACACTCGCCGCTAACAAAGGGCCCGTGCCTCAAATGTTTTAGGACCCTAGCAACGCCCCTGGTCCTGAGAATCCATTTCTCCCCCAGATCAGGTGGTATGGTCGTTATATAGGCAACCTGTTACTGATCTGGGGGGTGGGGGGGAGACCCTCATATGGTTCTTCAGTTTGTTCATTACATCAACAACAACTTCCTTAATTTACAATTTACTTACAAACATAAAACCAATTATATAACATTTTTGGATATTTTACTTCAGGAGGATAATGGAGAATTAGTGCAAGTTTCCCCATACAGAAAGAATATTGCCAGAAACACCATTTTTCTGGCCAGTTCTTGCCATCCTAACCATGTAGTGAAAAACATTCCATTTGGTGAATTGGTTAGGATCCATAGGAATTGCACAGATAGCGAACAATACACATTGTGTCAAGCAGCAACTATGGAGAGATTAAAATCTAGAGGCTATAGTGATGCAGATTTAGATGCTGCCAGTTGTAGAATTGCGTCCTGCGATAGGAAGGACTTATTGAGAGACAAAATATGTAAGAGGCAAGGCTGTGAGAATGACAATAAAATTAAATTTTGTACTACATACAGCCTACAACGCAAACAGGTTGTTTTGATGATTAAGAAAAACCTTCCTTTACTGCATGTATCTGATGATTTGCAAACAATGTTGAAAATGGGTGTTCAATTCATTTAAAAAAAAGCCCCTACTCTAGGGTCAATGCTTTCACCCAGTCTTAATACTACTCTTTCTGACCAGCAGTCATGGCTCAATGTGATTGGATTTTTTATGTGTGGTCATAAGAAATGTACCGCATGTCAGTTTTATGGCAATTCTGAGCAATTTTCTTCATTTGTGACAGGCAGGTCTTATAAGATCAATAGATTTATTAATTGTAACAATAAATCTGTGATATATGTGGTTAACTTCAATTCTTGTAAAGTACAGTATGTGGGTGCACTTCTGGTCTTCTCAAAATTAAATAAGACGACATTTATCGGATTCTTCTAAAAGAAGTAGCACTATTGGTATATTCATGGTTTCAAAACATTTTTCGGATGTCCCTGGTGGGGATGTCAGCTCTTTCTCTTTCCTTGGTATAGAGAAAGTAGTGCATTCATTGAGGGGCTTTCATTGAGAAGCTCTTGAGCAGAGAATCGTGCTGGATTTTTTAACTAAACACAAGGGTACCTTCTGGACTTAAAGGGGATGTATCGCTTCCTTACTTCGGCTGAGTCACACTGCTCTTAGCTTCTCAACTCTGTGAATGCAGGGGCATTTCTTCCCCTCCCAGCTTACATCATCCCCCCTTCACTGCTCGCCTGAGACTCCCCCCTCCCCTCTGAGTCCCCCATATCACTGTGTCTCTCCCTATCAGTCTTATTTTATAAGAGCTGTATACAACCACAGCTGCATTCAATCTAATCGGGAGCACGGGATCTCTCACAGCTGGAAAAGTATTACAGCTTTCTAAGAACGCACAGATTGCGGGGTATGCAGGAGAGTTCAGGCACAGAAACAAAACAGTCATGTTTTCTCATTGTACAATCTGCTGCAGTCTGTTTCTGCTAGGTGTGGAAACAGAAAATGCTACGGCCCCTAACTCTGAGTCAGAGAACACAGCTCCGTGAATGGACCCAGGGGGTTTTACAAATGTAAATGAGCTCTCAGCTATGAATTGCAAGGAGGAGGGATTTTGACCCACACTGGAAATCAGTGTAAAAAAAAAACACAAGATAAGGGACACTGTGAGAACAAGGCACTTTGCTAAAGACATCCAATTGCAAAGTTGCTTGTTTTTCACTGTTCCCTTATTCGAAGAACATTTTTAATGAACGATAACACCCCCTTTTAAAAATAAGCAAGACATCATGGGATTATTATTAGTATTTCATGTTCTTACCTTGTTTTTATATGGATCTTTTGTGTGTATTTTAAATCATATGTTCATTTTTATCAGATCGTGTTCGATCTTTTCATTTTAGGTGTGGATTCATGTGATCTGTTCCTATAGCTATTTAAGACGCCTAACATCAAGACTGAATTAGCAACGACTAAGGAAGTTTGTTTCCTAAATGTGTCAGCCACCTTGAACCTTTCAATTACATTTTGATGAAGCTTCTCCATGCATGGGTTGTCTTTATTATTATTGTTATTATTATTATTATAATTTTTTTCTGCCATGTGGAATACATGTTTTTAACATATTGTCTAAATAAAGCATGAAGATTTTTTAAGCATTATTTTGCAGTGGATATATAGCGGTCACTTTGGCTTCTTTCACTTGTGAAAACCAAAGGGCGGTGGTTGTATCCGGCTCTATCTCATTGTGGGGACTATTATACAATAGGTGAGCAAACTTAAATTTTGTTTGTTGCCTAAAATGCCCCTAGTTATGCCAAGTGTGGCATAAAATCTGGAACATTGAAATCTGTAAACTATGTTGTATTATGCCTACAAGATCATTCATGATTTGCAGGAGATGTTATGTTGGATTTATGCTGTGTAAATTGCAATTGTGTTATATTTGCTATAATATAGTTTGTGTGGTCAGCAACATGGTGATGGACAATTCTTGCTGCTTTTCCACCACTTGCAGAGTTTTTGCCCTTGGCTGAACAAACCCAAGTGCTGTGGACCATGTCATGAGCAATTGCTGTCCAAGTCAAAAGTTGTGCTGACAGAAAGAACACAGTCAGTTGCAGGAGACGAATAACCCTGAACCTGGGAGGACTGCTGACTAGCCATTTAAAAAAGAGTGCTGACATGATATACCTGCTGGAAAATGAATCAGACACACAGCCTCTGCATGAGAGACGGGTGTGAGGAAAGCAGCAAGTAAAGGTAGATGAGTTTTTATTTAAGGAAAAATGTAAAACAGCCTGAGAGAGATGGCTACAAGGTTAGAGAAGAGGGAATAAGGAGGAGTTCACACAGTTGGTCTGGGTGTGGATTCAATGTCCAGAATCAGCCTCCAAACCGAATGTAAATGTATTTTTACGTACCCTTTGAAAATCACAAATATTTATGTCCACCAATTTATCATTGGCACGTAATGTCTGCTTTGCCCCAAAAAAATGAGTCAATTTTTTTGCACGTTTTACGCTCCGTAAAAATTTAAAAAAGTGGCCATGACAGAAATCTGCCTTGGCAGTCTGGGTCATTTCCTTACTGAGAGTCTGCTTTTTCAAAGCTGACAGTCTCAGTGCCAAAAAAGTCGTCATGTGAACATCCCCTAATAGCTTTAGGAGCTGGAGCTGAAAATAAGGCAAATGAGGCTACATCTTAAAACCTAGAGTCAGAGTTCCTGGGATTTGTAAAACTACATTAGAATCCCCAGCCATAAAATATTGTTACTGAAAAGTTGTGCATTACACCTATTGAGCATTTATTATGCACTTATTGCTCTACTATCTACTCTAAAGAGCTAGTCCGCCAACTATCAGAAGCCCAGAAAGGTTGTCGCCTACAGTTTATCACAATACCTTCATTTGACCCCTCTTTTTAATACTTTGATATTTAAAATTGGTACATACGAAGTACTTTTTTGCTTTTGATCCTTATTGGCCGCAATTGGGGCTTAAAATCTAAATTCCAAATTAGCTTAATGTGTTTTTATAGGAAAGGAGGACAAAACGTAAAATACGGAACAAAGTAACCCCTGAAATTTTGTCCTCATCAGTTTTAAAATCCGTGCTTTTAAAGGGTTTTCCCATTTTTTAAAAACATATTTCTTTACGTTAAAAAAAATTTTAAAAGTTAAAAGGAAGGGTCTTTTGTTCGCACTTACTTTTGAGCAAAATGGAGAGGAATTACAAAGGGCAACATGTCCCAATATGCAAGCGCCGTTTTTTTGGCATTTTTGCAAAAAATCTTTTGATGCCATACTTTCTTGAAAATGAAACTGTGTACCCAAAACTGGGCTTTCCCAGGCAAAACACATTGTAATACCCCAAAATTTAGGCCTTATTTTAGTGAATGATAAGGTGTGGGGCCTCTGTATGCAAGGGCCCCAAACCCTTTTTAATCCCTTTTGATCTTTGATTTGGGGGGGGGAAAAATTGATTCCAAATGTTTTCGTTAGTTTTTCGGAAAACTTTGGTTCTGACAAAACCCAAAAAGTCTTGATACTTCGCGGGAACAAATCGTCTTTTTTTAAAAAAAAAATGGCCACGGACATGGCTACATGGGGCAGAGAACTTGGGAGGAAAAAAGAAAACCCTAAATACATGTGCAGATATGAAGCCAATCAGCAACCCCGGGCTTCTGTGCGTTTACAGCCCTATAAATACGGCGCCATTTTTAAATTTATCACACTTTAGTGTGTCCCCTGCAATAAGCATTGGCGCTGTAGCACTATTTTGCACTCTTTTTAAACAACTTTTTTTTTCGTAAAATGGGGTGAAAACCTTCACAAGGTTGTAATATACACATTGTTCCTAATTGGTTATTATTTTGTTTTTAATTGGGGGGGTATTCTCCAAAACCCAAAGAGTCGGTTATTTCGACTCATACACCCCTGAATTCCTCTTTTTTTCTGTAGGGTAATTTATACCCAAGGGTTAAATTTTAAACCTCTTGATTGTTGGGGAAATTTGGAGAAAAATAAGGTGTGTGTATTTTTACCCCTATAGGCCTGATTTCCTTATTTCTTTGTAGGGTATTTTTACCCAAGGGTAAATTTAACCATTTCATTGGGGAGAAATTTGGATGAATTTTGGGGTTTGTTTTTTTACCCATATCCGCCTAAATTTCCCTCTGGTTTTTTGGGGGGGTTTTTTTACCCCCAAAGGGTTAATTTTTCCCTTTTTATTTTTGGGGTAATTTGGAGAAAAAATACGGGTGTCTGATTTTTCCCCCAATACCCCTGAATTTCTCGGGTTTTTCGGTAGGGTATTTTATACCCAAGGGTTTAAATTTAGCTTTGATTGTGGGTAATTTGGAGTATAATACGGTGTGTGTATTTTTCCCCATTTTTTTTGGAATTCCATCTTTTTTTTTTCTGTAGGGTTTATTTACAAAGGTTAATTTAACCTCTTGATTGTGGGATAATATGGAGTAAAAAAAGGGGTGTGTGTTTTTTTATCCCATTACCCCTGAATTCATTTTTTTTTTCTGTAGGGTTTTTTTATACCCAGGGGTTTGATTTAAACCTCTTGATTGTTGGGTTAAATTGGAAAAAATACGGGTGTGTGTATTTTTACCCCCTATCCCCTGAATTCCCATTTGGTTTTTCTGTGGGGTTTTTTTTATCCCCAAGGGAAAATTAAGACTTTGTTTGTGGGGTAATTTGGAGAAAAATACAGGGTGTGTATTTATCATAACAGAGATCTTCATTAAACAGAGCTGAAAATTTTTGAAAAAAACAGTTGTCAGACAAAAGGTGGCAGGCCCTTCACAGTGAGTGGCATTTGGCACAAAGTTCCTTGGCAGAACTTGTGGCAGCACAGTAAGGGGACGCGAAGAGGAGTGATCTGGGGCCAAAAAACCAGTGTCACTAGCGGGTGTGTTGACCAAAAACCAAGGGTTTTTGTTTGGGTTGTTAGGTAATCAACTTCCCCCAGTGACATTGAAACCCGGGCAAGAGTCAGTGGGGTCGTCAGATCAACCTTAGTTGGCAGGGCCCCGGGGAAACAGGTCATCGTTTCCCTCCCCGCCCAAACCCCCGCCTCTGTTTCGTTCGGTTCCCTCACCAAAGAACTACTTGTGGTCGGGTCCGCCACAAACCCGCGAGGCAAATTCTTTGAGGCGTCAGCAGTATTGAGGACGAGGGGGGCAGACACTTGTTTCTTGAGTAGGTGGGAAAGTATTGTGTGGAGAGTGGAAGGGAGGAAATTTTGGGGTGCGTCGGTCAGTTTCAGAGACCGTTGAGGAGGTAAGGAGAGCAAACATAATCGATCTTGAAACCGATCGCATTGGGAGCCGGGTGAAGCAAGGGCTTATATCTTGGGAAGGGTTTTCATTGAGGGTTTCAGCTTGCCCAGGCAGAGGAGCCAGAAGGGTAATGTGGCCATGAGTCAGCAGGGTGACATAGTGTGGGTTGGGGCCAAACAGCCACGGGGTTTTCCCACCCCTTCGCAGGTCAAAAAAGGGAACGGCAAAGGGCTCAAGGGGGCAAACGGCGTATAGTCACTCAGTGGGGCGGTTAAAACCCACCTACTGGGGGGTGTGGCATTTTTTTTCTTGACACCGAGGAGCCGAAAGTGTTATTTTCATCTTGGGGGAGAAAGGAAGCAGGCCCAGGGAGCTTCCGCAGCAAACCCCAGTGGCAGCATGCCATTTCGCAGTCAAGGCCCCCACCACCTCCCCAAAAGGGAGTTTTATGTTTTCCCATCATCTACCGGTCCAGAGCTCCTGCTTTACCACTATGGGCCACAGTCTTTCACTGAGGCTTTTGCCAAGAGACAGCGTATGATCCAATACCTAAAGTGCAGAACTGACTATCCCCTGTCCAAGTTTTTGGTACCGCCAGTCCCCCCTTTTCCCAAGTGGGGGAACTCTGCACCGTTCAAAGACTATTGGCTTGTCCCCATCAAGTTGGAGAGTCCCAAGCCATAATTTCTTTTCGAAAAAGGCAGAAACCAGCCCTGCACAAATTGTAAAAACGTGGTGGGCCAGTCCTTGACCCTTTTGGTGTCTTCCAAATGCACGCACACGGATGTTGGGCGAGCACGGTCGGGACAGTACTGCCCTTTACGGCCATGGGTAAAGTGCTTCCTGCCCACCCACACCCCAAACTTGGCAGGAGACGCCGCTTTCCCCCCCCCCACGTTGTAAAAATGCTGTCCGCCCCAAATTCCCGCCTTTTCCCCACAACCCCTCTCCCTCCACAAGTTAAGTGCTGCTCCATATACCAAGTAAAGGGACAGCGGTGTCACGCATTTTACACCTGGTTTTCCCAGGAACAAAATCACAGAGGGGGAACTGCATTGGCATGCAACACAAAAACAATGTGGGCTTTTCCCGCGACAACTCAAATTGGGAACCCGGTGAGAGACAATGAAAAATATGTTGTTTCCACGCTGCACCGAGGAGGGCTGGCCATGACCCCGCTGGTGCACAGTTTCAATTGGTTGCCCAAAAAGGGTTCCGAAGTCTTCACCCATTGCAAAAACACTTAAAATGGCCCGAAAAAATGTGCATGCACTTCTTAATTCCTACAAAAACCAAGCAAAAACCCCATTTGGGTGCGGGGGGCAGAAACGGCCTCCCCCAAAATAGGTTATTTTACATGATTCCCCAAAGTTGGAAATTTCCCGCTCCATATGTTAGACTGCTGATGAACAGGAAAAGGGCCTTTAACGATTTTTTGATGATCCAAAATACTTTTCCCCGGGGATTTTTAGGTACGTTTTGCAGTCATCAGGACAAAAGGGAGAATAAAAATCATTCCACTGCTTCATATCCCGGGAAAGATGTTCAAAAATCTTTGGTAGAGGATGGAGACATGGCGGTACATCTCCCTTCACAAAGTCGGTGGGGGCTGAAAAATGGAGGAGGAGGAGGACATTGGAGCACAAGCAGTGTCTGAAAAAATGAGTGGTTTTTCTACTCAGGTTACAGGAGAGGAGGAGCAGGAACAGCCGGATGAGGAAGACGAGGCAGATGACCCAGACACACCGTGGCAGTATACAGTGGGAAAGGGGGCAGAGAGTCCCTCAGAGTCCTTCACGATGGCCCCGCTTTCCTGATTTACTGGGTAGGACGCCGAAAAGCAGCATCCGGCAGAGGGCGACTTTGGGTCTACACCCTTTTGGCCCCCGCACCGATCCAAAAAAGGGAGCCTTTTTTTTACCTGTCGAAGGGGGGGGAGAAAATCCTACTATAGAGAAATCCTATGTGTCAGTTGGGGGCCCCTCCTTCTGTCCATCGTCCCTCCTCTGAAAAGTTTCCCCAAAGCTCACTGCCGGGCTCCCCGTGGGGGGGTGGGATTTAGGGCGTAGCAGTTCCTCAGACAGCCCAAATTTTGGAGCATTGATGAGCAGCTTCCTTACCCCGCCTAGTGAGGGAGTACCCCACCAGCTGCCAGGCCGCGCAGACCCTAAACCCCGCATGTGGTGGGCCCATTTGGGAAGCATCGCCACCCCCCCTAAAAACCACTGGAACTCTGGGCAGCCAAAATGGAGTGGGGCCCCCCAAACTTGGAGTTTTTCATGGAGAAGTGTCCTGGCCCCGGCCAGTACTGTGACATAAGAGGGGGTTCATGCATCTTACCCCCAAAAGGGGAAACCCGCTTGTCCCCCCAAAATGTGGGGAGACTTACCCTTTTTCAAGATGAATCAGTCATGGATCGGCCGGATTTCCACACCCCAATGCCTTATGGATCAGATTAGATCAGCCATGACGCCCCAAAAACTTTGAGAAATGATTTGGATTTAAAAAACTCCCCAGCTACTATTCTGAGGGTACCATATCTATAAGTGCTCCCTCTGCCACCCCCCATCTTTACCGGGGATGGTATTGCCACCCAAACCCACACTGTCTTGTGTCAACGTGTCTACTATGTTGGCCAAAACCCCGCGTGTCAAAGTGCCTCTCTGTGGTACTGATGTTTCTGCCCCTCCCAAATCTGTCATTGTGCCCCTCTGTGGCCCTATGATGTTGCTGCCACCTTTTTTAACGTGTCATTGTGCCACTCTGTGGCCTTGATGTTGCTGCCACCTTCTCAACCTGTCATTGTGGGGCTCGTGGTTACTCATGCTGCTGCCAATGACCACTATTCATGGAACACCCTGATGATTTCCTATGTTGTTTCCACCCCCCACCCCTTATTTTGTTTCCCCTTTGTTTGGTTTTTCCCTTTTTTTAATCTGTAGAAAAGGAAAGAAAAGGATCGGATTGTTGTTTATTAGGTAGCCCAAAAAGGGAGGAGTGGATAAAAACCCCGAAAAAATGCAAAATCCCCTTTACTGGTCATCTTTTTTGGATCAACTCTGTTTTTTTTTGGATTTAGCAATGCTGATGGATTTTTGACTGATTGAAAAGGGGACACGGATGAAAGGGGGGAAAATGATCAGGCATGAAAGCAAAAATTTCTGCCGACCCCCCTCCACTCTTTCGGGGGGTCTACATGTATCGGTTTTAAAAGAACAGGTTCGTCATAATTGGGAATCTCTGATGTAAAAGGATACGATTTTTATGCATTGAAATCTTGGCCCTCATGGTTCTTTTCCCGCTGGCGTGACATTTCCCTTGTCAGGGTCGTTCCCTTAGTTTTTTGGACAGCTTGCCTGTAACTGCCGAGATGGGAAAAAGTGAAGGTTCTAAAGTGGCGGTTGTCATCTGCATGTCTAAAAACACAGATTGTATAAAACCAAAAACCCCATCCCTATGCTATTTAGGTGGCACAATGTTTACAAGACCCTAAGGTTCTCTGCACCAGGAAATAGTTTTTTTTTAACGCGATTCGCCGAAAATAAAATTTGGTGAAACTAATTTTTTTGGAAAAATTCGGCCGAACCCCGGCGAATCGAATTTTGGAGAAATTTCCCATCTCATAATGATAAAATTTTTCGCCACCAGGCGATTTTACATGATTTAAAGCGCCTAAAAAAATGTGCTGTGATCCCAATTTTCGGACATGATGCCCAAAGTGTCTCTTGCTCTGGAGCACCAGTTCTGTATCACACAGATATCACATTGATTTCAGTGGGCACTTTTTAATACCTATTTTCCACTGTGGTTGTACTACAGGGTAACTGTATACTTACTGTTTGATTACCACACAAATTACAGCTTATTGCTGGGTGAGGCAGGGGAGAGGAGGGACATGTTGTGAACAAATTATTGTCAAAGGAGCTTAAAGCAAGTAAGTATTGTCCAAAATAGAAAACCTCTTTAAAGGGGTTGTATCATTTCATTGAATGGTCTTCAGAATAAGGGGACAATAAATACAAACAACTTTGCAATTGGATGTCGTTAGCAAAGCTGTCTTGTTATCACAGGATCCCTGTCATGGGCAGTGGTAGTGGATCCGCTAGACCACTGCAAGCGATGGCGTAAGCCACACCAGGGAGCGGAATCTAAGTAGCACCCGGTTTTCGCCAGAACCGACAGCAAAGTGGGGTGGACTTGCTGCGGTGGGAAACTACCAGGTCGCTTCCACTGGCGTGACTTGCTTGCTGTGACAGCCAAGGGTAAGCATGGTACAGAATCACTAGACGTAGACGTAGTTGGGGACAGGCAGTAGGTCAGGATAGGTGGCAGAGGTTCGTGGTCGAGGGACGGAAGCTGGATGGTACGGTAGACGGTAAGCAGACGAGGCTCAAGGAATGCTTTCTCTATAGGCAAATGGCACTAAAGATCCGGCACAAGACTCAGGAAGGGGCAGGCTTAAATAAGGGCAGCGACCGGCAATACCCAATTACCAGTGCGCTCGCCCTTTAAATTTCACAGAGCCAGGCGCGCGCGTGCCTTAGGGAGTGGGGACGCACGCGCCGGGAGACTGGAGCTCCAGCAGGAGCGCAGCCGGGTAATTAATCAGGGGCCTGGTCGGCTGAGTGAGCGCGCCCGCTGCCGCTCGCAGGGGGAACACCCGTGTGCCTGCGACCCGGGACGAGGTTCGCAGGACCACCCATGACAGTACCCCCCTTCCCAGGACCTCTCTTCGGGCCCGAACCCCTTCCAGTCAATGAGGAAAAATCGCTTCCCTCCGATCATCTTCATATCCAGAATCTCCTTTACACTAAAGACATTGGTGGCATCGGCCTCAGGAGTGGGAGGAGCAACTACCCGAGAGAAACAATTTAGGATGACTGGTTTGTCCATTAGACTCAGGGTGATAGGCCGAAGAAAAGTCCAGTTTCACTTGTAGCTGGTTACAGAGGCAGTGCCAGAACCTTGAAACAAATTGGACAACCCGGTCCGAAACTATGTGCCGGGGAAGCCCATGCAGCCGGAAAATGTGTTGGAAAAATAGGCTGGCAAGGCGAGGGGCTGAGGGTAGGCCTGGCCGAGGAATAAAGTGAGACATTTTGGAAAACCGGTCTATAACCACCCAGATCACAGTGTTACCAGAGGAAGAAGGGAGATCAGTAATAAAGTCCATGGCCACATGGGTTCAAGGACAGCTGGGTATCGGCAGTGGCAGGAGCAGACCTGCCGGCTTGAGACGAGGGGACTTGTTCCGGGCACAGAAGGCGCAGGACTCCACAAACTTACGAACATCTTGGACTTGACCTGGCCACCAGTAAAATCGAGAGATGAGGAAGCTGGGTGCCCGGCCATATGGGAGCAATGCCTCCACGACAGTATCTTCTTCCATAGAGCCGGACGAACGTATGTCTTGCCGGGAGGAATACGTTGTAGGTCTACGGGCACTGCAGAGATGAGCCGTTCTGGAGGGATAATGTGCCGTGGAGTGGGTTCGTTTCCAGTCACATCCGAAGCATGGGAGAGAGTGTCGGCCTTGACATTTCGTTCAGCAGGGCGAAAATGAATTAGAAAATTGAACCGGGAGAAGAAGAGGGACCAACGAGCCTGGCGTGGATTTAAGCTTTGAGCTGTTTGGAGATATAACAGGTTTTTATGGTCGGTGTAGATGTTGACCGGGTGACGAGCACCCTCCAAGAGATACCGCCATTCCTCCAAGGCCAGCTTGATGGCCAATAACTCTCGGTCGCCAATAGAGTAATTCCTTTCTGCGACAGAAAAACTCTTAGAGAAAAAAACGCAAGTGAGGGTCTTGCCTTTGGGCCCTTTCTGAGAGAGTACAGCCCCGGCCCCCACCGAGGAGGCATCAACCTCAAGAAAGAACGGTCTCTCTGTATCTGGCCGGGAGAGCACAGGCACAGAGGCAAAGACAGACTTTACCTTGGTGAAGGCTTCCTCTGCCGCCGGTGGCCTGAGCTTCGGATTGGCGTTCTTCTTGGTTAACGCCACTATGGGAGACACCAGCGAGGAGAAATTTTGGTATAAATTGCCTGTAATAGTTTGGGCGAAACCCAGGAATCTCTGTATGGCTGGGAGACCCACGGGGCGTGGCCACTGTAGAACGGCAGACAACTTAGAGGGGTCCATCTGCAGGCCCCTGTTGGAAATGATGTAGCCGAGGAATGGAAGGCTCTGCTGATGGAACAAACACTTCTTGAGCTTGGCATAGAGGTGGTTGGCCCTTAGACGTCTGAGGACTTGTCATACATGAACTTGATGGGACTCAAGGTCGGGAGAGAACACCAGAATATCATCCGGGTAGACGACCACGCATGTTACGGGAGGTCCCGAATATGTAATTGACAAATTCTTGGAAGCGGCTGGGCATTGCAGATCTGAAGGGCATGACCAGGTACTCGAAGTGCCCGTTGCGAGTGTTGAAGGCGGTCTTCCATTCATCACCCTCACGTATCCGTATGAGGTTGTAAGCCCCTCGCAGATCCAATTTAGTAAATATCTTGGCACCCTGTAGCTGGTCAAAAAGCTCCGGGATAAGGGGCAGAGGATAGCGGCTCTTTACCGTGGTCTTATTGAGCCCTCGGTAGTCTATGCAAGGACGTAGAGAACTATCCTCCTTAGCCAAGAAAAAGAACCCGGCCCCAGTTGGAGAGGACTTGTGTATGAACCCCTTCTGGAGATTCTCCTTGATATAGGTAGACATAGCCAAGGTCTCAGGTACCGACAGAGGGTAAACCCTGCCCCGTGGAGGAGAAGTCCCGGGCAGAAGATCAAAGGGCAGTCATATGGCAATGGGAGGCAACGTCTCGGCTTGCTTCTCGGAGAAAACGTCCAATGGGCTTGATACGGAGCGGAAAGGCCCCCCCAAAAGCTTAGACGACACTGAGGAGAAGCGGGAAAGCCCCGGGGCGAGGTGCCACCAGACAGCGAGACCGACACTCAGGCCCCCAACTCAAGAATTCGCCCGTCTGCCAGTTTGAGGCACGGGAGCATGGCGCTGCAGCCACGGGAGACCCAGGAGAATAGATGAGGAAGAACGAGGTAGCACGTAAAACGCAAGTCTCTCCTTGTGCAGGGCCCCTACTTGCAAGAACAGAGGCTCAGTGCGGAACTGAATTGGATCACTGAGAATTTCTCCACTGACAGAGGAGATGAGTAGGGTCTTCTCCAGGTGGATCATGAGTAGGCTATGCTGGGAAAACCGGCAGCGCCCCAAGAAAATTCCAGCCGACCCAGAGTCCGGGAAAAGCAGCAACTTGAAACTGGGAACCTGACCCAGTGCTGATGGGAAGGGCATGTTCAGACAGAGGAGGCCTGCTCTCCCCTGGGGACCCTCCCCCCACGTATCCTAGGTGCGTATGTTTCTCGGACGCTGAGGACACAGTGGGCAAGATCTGCGGAAATGGTCTGAACTGGCACACTACAGGCAAATGTTCTCCTCACGTCTTCGTGATAACTCCTGTGCAGACAGGTGGGCTCTATCCACTTCCATGGCCTCCTCGGCAGCAGGCAGAGAGGGCAACTGTGGCGGCCTTTGGAATACTGGAGCCAGACGATGGGATCCAGTCTGTTCTCGTTCTTGCCGGAGCTCTTCCTGGCGTTCCGATGTCAATCCGAGTGGCCAGGGAGATAAGGTCACTGAAAGAAGACGGGAGGTCCCAGGCAGACAAGGCATCCTTGATGCGGCTGGAGAGGCCCTTCTTGAAGGTGGCGGTCAATGCCGCTTCATTCCACGATAATTCAGAAGCCAAAGTGCTGAACTATACCTCCTAATCGCCTACAGATGAGTCCTCTTGGCGCAGATTTAACAAGGCTGTCTCGGCAGAAGAAGCCTGGGAAGGTTCCTTGAAAACACTCCTGAACTCGGTGAGGAATGTGGCAAGATTGGCCGTGATCGGGTTTGTCCCTGTCCCAGAGGGGGTAGCCCAAGCCAGGGCTTTCCCGGAAAGAAGGCTGAGCACGAACGCCACCTTCGACCGTTCGGTAGGGAATTGGTTGCCCATTATCTCGACGTGCAGGGAGCATTGGGTGATAAAGCCCCTGCAAGCCTTGGAGTCCCTATCGAACTTGGACGGCATAGACAGACGGAGCCTTGGACCAGCGGTCGGTGCAGGAACCGAAGGTGCAGCGGGTTGCTGCTGCTGAAACGGCCAGGAACTGCTGCATCATGCCGGAGAGAAAGGGTGATTTTCTGGGCTTGCTGAGCGATCTGGTTTTCGACTGCTGAGCCACGATGGTGGTGAGGTCAGCATCGGGCGGCAGAGGCGTCTTGGTGGGATCCATGGCCGGATCTTACTGTCACGGGTAGTGTTGAGCGATTTTTATCGACAAAGTTGAAATCGGCAAGGTTTTTATGGTGATCAAAATTTCCAGATCATGCGATAATTAAGGTTAAAATCTGTGCCATCATCTATTAAGATCGCGCCTTTTTCGGCGCTTCCTGTAAATTTTGGCGGCCAGCAAATCAGATTACAAAAAGAGCAGGGTGAGATGTGTGAGCGACGTCATGACTGGGATGTGTTGGTTGCGATTGGCTGGAAAAATCACATGACCCTCGTTTTACATAGAAAAAGCGTTTCCTGTTTCAGCCTCGTGTCTATCAGCGTCTCATAGGGAAGGACGGACCTGCGTTCTGTCCTGGGGCCAAAACAGATCAGCGAAATTAGTCTATTTCTGCATCAGAGAACCTCTACATATTAGCTGTGATCCATTCTCACAATTTAGTTAGATTAGGGATTTGACATTTTATGTAGTTAGCTAGAGAATTTTAAAGCAGAATTACCACTGTAAATTCACGGCTGGTGGGAGCGGGGGGAGGGGGGGGGGCCCGCGGTGGAACACAGTACAAGCTCTATCTATATAGAACACTGGATAAAGTTCACCAGAACTTAGTGTATGTAGACATTGTAGTGGAATATCTTGAAATATTTCCTGGATATTGGGCAGCCTGAACTTATATTGGGTTTAAACATCATTGTCTAGTAACGGCCCGCGGTGGGTTTTTTCCTTCTTTGTTAGCTGGCAAAACTCCACTTTTATTATTCAGTTTACATTTCTGATACGGTGTCAATTTTAACCCATTACACCTGTGAACTGTTGATATATCCACCTTGCCACTTTAACTTAAATACAGCCAATCTTGTAGTCAGCTAGGTTGTTTGTTGCCAAAATTACGTATATAGTACGAATAAATCATCGTTACGTGTTTTTTGACTTTTGCGCACACAGCACTGTTCATTTGACGCGCATCAACGTAAATCTTAAACCTGCAATTCTATATTCACCACAGGTCAATTGAAAGGTGCTCAAAAAAATACATTTGTGCTATATTCAAAACATAACAGTTAGTTGTTTTTTTGACTTTTGCGCACCCAGCACTGTTTCATTGACGCAGTCAGTATCTACGTAAATCATTATAAATCAGCAATTTCTTATTCACACAACAGGTGATTGTATAGGTGCAAAAAATGCAGTTTATTATATCAAAACATAACCGTAGGTGTTTTTTGACTTTTGCGCATCCCTGCACTAATGTTCATTGACGCAGCCATTACGTATAATCTTAAAACAGCAATTCTATATTCACACACTGGTGAATTGAAAGGTGCAAAAAAATACAGTTTTTTATATAACAAACATAACAGTTACGGGTTTGTTGAACTTTTGCGTCACCCCAAGATGTTTCTTGCGCAGCTCTAAGTAAATCTTATAACAGCAATTCTATATTACACCACAGGTGAATTGAAAGTGCAAAAAAATACCGTTTTTATATCAAATATTAAAGTTACGTGTTTTTTGGACTTTTGCGCACCCAGCACTGTTCATTGACGCAGCATCTACGGTAGAATTTAATCAGCAATTCTTATCACCAACCATAGTGAATTGAATGGTGCAAATAAATAAGTTTTATTATATCAAAACATAACAGTTAGTGTTTTTACGGATTTTTCTGCGCACCCTGCACTTTTCATTGACGCAAAATTCTACGTTAAATCTTTAAAACTGCAATTCTATATTCACCACAGGTGAATTGAAAGGTGCAAAAAATACAGTTTATTATACCAAAACATAACAGATCCGTGTTTTTTTTGGGGGGGGGGGTGGGGGGGGGGGTGGTGGGGGGGGGGGGGGTGGGGGGGGCGATACTTTTGCCCAGGTCAGATTTGTTAATAGACACACTTGCAGTTAAATTGAATCCGCAATTTTGTTTTGATTGAGGGTGTTGAGAAATGCTGTGTTTTGCCGTTTTTAATAAGGAGTCTTTACCAAAAACTATTTCATACCTTCTCTCAATTTTTATATTTCTGACATGGGAGCGAAATGCAGGTGGTTAGCGAGCAAGAGGGGGGGAAGCACATGGAGGTAGAGGTACGAGGAGGTTGCTCCTTCCTAGTGCTGGCGACAAACATGCATGCCAGCGGATAGGCAGTTGCGAGGACCTGTCAGGCCTGTCATGCTGGGTCAGGGCTCCTGTGAATTATAATTAACGAAAATCGTGCAATCTGGCCTTCTGTTGTTTAATGCAACCTGCAATCTAGCAGTCTTACCCTCTCTGTCCTTGCAGTCACTCGGCCACAAATGTTGTCATCGCTATTATCAGCATTCTGTCCAACATGAAGCAGCCCAATGGTCAACTCGTGTCACCCACCACTGTGGGATAATCCATTGTCTGAAGACATCTTTGATGACAAAATGCGATTGGGGTCAGAAGGCATGTTAAAAAGATCAAGGAGGTTGATTTAGTTCTGCTCTGTCGCCCAGTTATGATGGCCATCAGGAGTGAAGTGAAGGAAGCCGGTCAATCGGCAAATATCGGGAGGTGGCAACGCCTTGCAGTGCCCTTTCTTGTAGCCCGCTGCTTTGGATGCAGAAGTCAGGAAGACCAAGTTCACCTGTGTTGATGATGATGATGCTGACGTCATGCGGATCATCCTGGTCTTTTACGACAATGAATTTGCTTGCGAGCGTTCATCAGTGGTCGAGGAGGAAGGACAATCGGGTAGTGTCCAATACGGGTCCTGCCACATAAAGGGAGAGGGCGGTCGCAGAGTCCGCTGGATATGATTTCCGCCAGCCACGGTCAGCGCATACCCGATCTCGGTATCGCCGTCAAAAAGGTCCAGGACCTTCTCAAGCATGGACATTCTTTGAGCAAAGCCTCTGATTCACCAGCGTTGTCATATGCCGCCTTTGCCGTAATCGTCTTAAGTAGAGGCCTAAAGAACCTTTTATAGTGGTTAACCACCACCAACATGTCTAGTCACTTGCAGCGAATGAATGAGTTGAAATGGTGGGGAACAACTTGGCAAAAAAATAAAGGGCAGACGACGCTCGGGCCTCCAACCACTGTCACACCCTTGTCTCCGCCTCCTCCTCCTCCGCCACCACCCAAGCGTTCTCAGCTGCCATGTCTTCGAGTCATGATCAGGGATTCCAGCCTCCGTCTTCAGCCTACACCTCTAGCGGTCCGGAGTACACCAGCACACCAGCGAGACCCATTACCTACCAACCTTATCCTTCCGCCAGTTTGAGACCTGCACGCCGTTACAGCGGGCATGGTATATCAGCAGCCTTCTGTACTTCAGGTTTGGGAGAAGAAGAAAAACTTTAACCCAATCCATCACCAAAGCAAAAAGCCTGAATGTCGGCATTTACCAGGCTTTTTGGCCTTGGAATATGTTGCCCTTTCCGTCTGGTGGACACTGATGGGTTTTCCACACGTCAATGGCCCTCGCTTTGCCACCACTACTAGATGCCGAGCAGGCATTTCGTTGACAGAAATGCCGTCCTGCCCTGGCCCAGACCCACGTGTCATCTAAAATTTTCAAGCGCGTTGTCTACATCTGTGTCCGGAAATGCCCTTCTGACCACGAACATGGACTAGTTACAGCACGGCACAAAGCCGCTGTATCTCTGTGACAGCTCATGGGTGAGCTGGGTGGATGATCTCTGGGGGTGACGGTTGGACTTCTAGGCTCGGCGCGACAGCTCTTCAAAACCGCAAAGGGATGGTGCTGGGTCTTTCACCAAGGTCCTCTGGTGGACTAACGTTGCCGAGACACCAGGCGGGGGACTTGTCCCGTGTTGAAAATTAATTGCCTTGGAGGCCCGTCTCACAAACAGGTCAGGAGATGTGGACGGCTCCAAGCAACGAGCGACCCTGAGCGCTGGCTGCGTGTGACAAGAACTTGTGGCCAGGGCAAGGTGGTGTTCGGATAACGGGCGATAATATGCTGGGCCGCCCTAAGATCGGTAGGCCTGAGCACTTCCTTGCATGGAACTGTCATGAACCTTGTCGTCGAGAATATTTCTAAAGAGCTACCGGGTTGGATGCCTGCTGAAGAGGTCGAGGTCTGAACGTTCGAACTTCCGCCGTTCGCATCACCTGCTTCGTCCCGCCTGGCTGCGTATTGCGCGTCAGCTCGGCCTCCCCTCAAACCATATCATTGTTGACGTGGAACAGCTTGGAATTACCACCCTCCACATGCTCCAGCGATTGTGGCAGACAGGCAAATGCCTTTACGCGTAACGAAGTGGACGACATGGCCTGAAAGCAGGCGGTACGGACCTCGGGGTGTTGAAACCACAAGAGTGGAGGCAGGTGAAAGAGCTCTGCACCATCCTTGCCAGTTTTGAAGAAGACCACCAAAATGGTCAGTCGCGACATAATGCTCCTTGTCAGCTTGGCATTGTGGTGATCTTTAGTATGGAAAGATCGGTTGGACACTCTGTTACAACAGGTCCGCCAGCGACGGAGGAGGAGGACGGACACATGATGGCGGACACGGAGCCTTTCTTCCGTAAATTCCACAGGTCCAGGGGACTGTTTCACAATTTCTTCGGTTCTGTTGCCAGTGGTTCAGGGGTCCAGAGCTAGTGCAAGGGTGGGCATCAGCTCTCCAGGGTGCCATCTATCTCAGGCTCAAGTCAGGGCTGTGTGAAGACTGTGCCGGAGGCAGCGGAGGGGGGAGGAGGAGGTATTCCTAGACACCGATTGATACCGACGTCCCTGCCGTGGGAAAGAGGTTGGCATGCGAATTTTGAGGCGGAGGAGGAGGAAAAATGAGGAAGATACAGTTTGCTAGTGCCCCTGACCCAGAGGCTTGGGAAATCAAGGCTCCATCTCTCCAAATGATATGCTTGGTGCTCATTTCCTCCAACTTGATCAATCGCATTAAGGCCATCAAATCGAAAAAAATTTATGGGCTGGCACCCTCTCTGGATCCCCAGGTTACAAACATAAAATCAGCACATTTCTTCCACCAACCAAATAGAGAGTAAAATGCAGATATGGAGACCTAGCTGATTGATAACTGGAGACATCTGTTGCGTCTGCTTCACGTTCCCCAAATGTCACGGTGGAACAACTCAGGACGTGACTGCAGTAGAGTTTGCCAAGTAGGTGTAGAGACAGCAGCAGGCAGGTGGCAGAAAGCCTAATGGGTGCCTCTGGCAATCTTTGTTTACCTCCTCACTCAACGCATGCAATGCAAGGGCACAATCCCAACACACAGAGATAGCTTAAGATTCATGGTGGCACGACTATCTGGTATCAACACCGATGTTTTTTGCATGGTGTTCCGGAACCCCAATAGACTTCTGGTATCCTAAATTGGGACGAATGGCCCGAGCTGGCTCGTCATGCAAATTCAGGTGTTTGTCCGAGCCCAGCAGCCAGAGAGTCATATCGGAGCGGACCTTCAGCACAGCTGGAGGTGTCATTGCAGACAAACGCATCGGTTTTCAAAGATAATGTGGATTTGTTTGACTTTCATCAAAGATGAATCAGCAATGGATCTCTGATGTTGTTGTGGCCCCAATTGCCGAGGTAACGTTTAGTTGCAGTCTACTTCACATTCCTTTTCAAACAGAATTGGTTCCTCGTGAAAAAATTTTTTAACAATGATCATTTCTTACTGCAATTTTTTTCTCTTTTACCAACAGTTCATTTTGTGGTTGTTGCTGTGAGGAGACGTTAAAAGACAGCAAGGTTTCATGACAAACACCGTATTCATTTACTCACTTTATCTTAAGAAGTTTTAGCATTGTCAATGGTCTTGAGGTCATGTTTGCGGTGAGAATACAACAATAATCATGGTCCTTTTGGAACAGAAATGTGACCTTATAAGTGGCATTTCTCCCTCACAATTTTTTTTAATTGTGGCTGATAAGTCATATTTATAATTTTTTGGGGTCATGTTGCTGTGCAGAACAGCATTAATTATGGTCCTTGGAAACAGAAATGTGGCTTCTAAGTGGCATTTCTCCCTTCACAATTTTTAATATGGCTGAGAAGTCATATTTATAATTTTTGGGGGTGTCATGTTGCTGTGAGGACTACAGCTATAATTATGGTCCTTTGGAAAAGAAATGTGCTTCTACGGTGGGCATTTCTCCATCACAATTTTAATAGTGGCTGAGAAGTCGATATTTATTATATTTTTGGGGGTCATGTAGCTGTGAGAGTACAGCAATAATCATGGTAATTTTGTAACAGATATGTGTGCTTCTAAGTGGCATTTCTTCCTCCCAATTTTAACAGTGCGGGATCTGAGAAGTCATTTTTATAATTTTTTGGGTTCATGGCTGCGTTTGTTGAAATGCAGTGCAATATAAGGGGTCTATTATTAAAAAATGTTTTTCTATCAGGAATTTTGTTCTTTCCAAATGGACCAAAGTGTCTCAAGGTCATGCTTTGAATTTTTGGGGCATTTTGCTGTGCATGTAGCTATACTAAGGTCCTATTCTAAAAATGTTGGTTTCTTAACAGACATTTGTTCGTCACAATTGACCAATGTGGCTCAAGGGTCAGCTTTGAATTTTTGGGGGCATTTTGCTGGGGACATGCAGCTATCTACGGGTTTCCTATTCTAAAAAAATGTTGTTTTTACGACTTTTTGTTTTTCACAATTGTCAAGGTGGCTTCAAGGTGATGGTTTGTGTCAGAAAAGGAATGGGTTTTAGGCACTGTTAATGGAAATTTTGCAAATGATTGTTTTTGAAAGTCTTTAACAATATCAATCCTGTATTGAGAAACCCTTTTTAATCAATGAAAAAAAGAGAAACAAAGACATGGTGGGATTCCATCCATTTTAAAAATGTGTTTTTAAAAATTAAAATACTAAAATTTTGCTGTACAAAAAAAGCTGTAAAAAAAAATTCCTCTGAATTGTACAAGGGAGGGAAGGAAAAATTGACCGTGTGGGTTTTTCAGGGCATGGGTATGGAGCCGGCAGAGAAAAGAAGAGCCTTTTCCCCCAGCCGTTGAGAAAAAAGAGAAAAAGAAATGCCAAAATAAAGGGCCCGGGTGTAAAAGGAGCGTTTAACACCAGATTTCCAAGTGAAACTCAATTTGGTCCAACTATACGGAGGGGGAAGCGCTACCCCCGGGATTTACTGTGTAAGAGGAAGGGGGTTCTCAAACCCTTTCCCCTTCCCCACCGCTTCAGCAGACTTTTCGTTGTGCGTCATCGGGTTTTTTAAACCCGCGGTTAAAAGATGCGGACGCAGCCCGGGGTTTCACCGCCCCACAAAAATCCCGGCCTGGGTATGTGTGGCCCAGGGGCAGGATAGTCAATGTCCGTTCTAAAATGGTGGTTGAAAAACTCTTTTTCCCGGGATTTTTTAAATTGGGGGGGCTCAGGTTTGGGGCTCATGCTGTGGCCAGGACGGTTTTGTCAAGTCCCGTGAAACTAAAAAAGGTGGGTTGAAAGACTCTTTTTCGGCACTTTTTTATGTGGGGGTCTGCGGTTTGGGGCTCTGCTGTGGCCCAGGACAGTATAGTCAATGTCAGTAAACTAAAATGGTGGTTGAAAAATCCCTTTTTCCCGGGACTTTTTAAAAGTGGGGGTATGAGGTTTGGGGCTTGCTGTGCCCCGGAAGGTATAGTCAAGTCCATGAAAAAAAATGGTGGTTGAAAAATCCTTTTGGCACTTTTTTAATGTGGGGGGATGCGGTTGGGGTCATGTGGGCCCCGGAAGGTTATCAATTTTCCCTTTTTTTAAAATGGTGGTTAAAACTCTTTTTTGGGACTTTTTAAAATTTGGGGGGGGATGCAGGTTTTAGGGGCCCCGGAGGGTTTTCAAAGTCCCGGGGAAATAAAAAGGTTTGGGGGATTTTTTTCCGGACTTTTTAAAATTTTTAAAGGGTTTGGGGGGATGTGGGAGGGGCGGATCAATTTTTTTATAAAATTTT
>JAODAL010052058.1:0-26240 GCA_025379985.1 Phyllomedusa bahiana
CATATAACACACTGGATGCATCCGTGGCAACTATAAAAGCATCTCTCAATGTATACAATTAACATTTCTTTGCTACCCCCTGTGAATGGGTTTTCCTGAAAAGGCATGAACTAATATTCAGGATGACACCCGCCTCCCAGGGACCATAGCATGTAAAAAGGATGATTCTTTTTCGGGAAAGGCAACAAGCACATCGGGGAATGATGGATATTACAACCATACGGTATAAAATTTTACCGGAAGGATTGGAGAATAACTAAGAAAAAGGGCCGGGAGGATACGATTTGGGGGTGGACGTGGTGTGACAGGAGGATGTCTTCCACAAAAATGTGGCCAGGTTATAGTGTTAATAATTAGAGATTAGGATGATATATATATGTTTAAAATAATAGAAGTTTTATGTTTTAATGCTTTTTATTTCCCATTGCAAGGAATTGAAAAAGGTTGTGCCATTTATTTTTTTATTTTTGTTAACTTTTATTTATCCTTTTGAGAAAAATCAATTTGTCTTTTAAAGCTTTGACCCTCGTCTTTAACTACACAGATAGGAAGGCAAATATTGATAATAATAAAAACTTATACAGCCAAGATGGAAAATGACAGAACAGAGTTGAAGGTAGGGCAGCAGCAGAGGTCGAGAGTGGCACAAGACAGAGTGGGAGGTGGGTGGCAATACCATCCCGGTAAAGAGGGTTGGGTGGCAATGGAAAACGGGCCAGATGTGTGGCATCAGCGGGGGGGGGGGGGCGGAATCAGAATAGTGGCTGAGGCAGGTGTTGAACCAGACTCTTTCTCACTTTTTGGTGAGTCGTCAGGTGATGTAGTCTGAGCCAAAAGGATTGGTGTGGGGAAATCCTGGCCGATCCACGCCTGACATCTTGAAAAAGGTCAGTCGTTCCACTTTTCCCGGGAAAGGGGGTTTCTCCTTGGGGAACGAGGGCCCCCGCCGCACTGAACAACCGCTTGATGCCACACTACTGGCCGGCAGGACAGCTTTCCACTGAAACTGGGCAATCGGGCCAAAAACCCAGTTTGCTGCCCTACCCAGCGGATCTTCAACTGGGGTGGCAGGTGCTGTCCAAAGTGGCCCACGACCTTTTGGGTTCAGGGTCTGCCCAGGTCCAGCGCTGCTGCCTGCGGGCGATGCCCTCCCCCAGGCGGTAAAGGGAACGCTCATCATGACCCCCAATTTTCTGCTGAGGAGCGGTACCCCTTCTACCCCCCCCACCTTCCCCCGCAGCCGGGCAGTAGCACGGACACTGAAAACCCCCGGCAGACCTGTCAGGGGAGGGACGATGCCGCACATAGGCGGGCCAACTCACTACGGAGGATTTCCCTTTAAGTATTTGAGTTTGTTCTCCCTCCACAGCGGGGAAAAAGGCCCCCATTTTGGACCGGTACGGGGGCCCAATGGGGTGGAGACCAAAAGTCCCCTCTCCGGGTGGATATTCCATCACTACCAGGCAAATCAGCAGCGCGGGCCATCGCCAATGCTCCGAGGGGTTCCCGCCCCACTCCACTTTTAAAAGCCAGGGGTGCTTGCGGGTCATTGCCTCCCCTTTCCCTCCCCTTCCCTCCTCCATGCCCCTCTCCTCCTCTCTTGTTAGGGGTGAAAATCAACCACCAGACAATGCTTTCTCCAATTTCCTCCTCCCCCCCTCCCCCATTCAGCCCCCCCGGGACAATGTGGCCACGAGATGAGCCCCACATCCCCCCACCCCCTCCCCAGACAGATTTTTCAGATCTGTTCCGGGGACAAAAAAGCAGTAAGCGTTTTTCATCCACGTCCGGGCACGCAAATAAGTCGCCCCTCGAATGGCCTCAACAAACGGCAGGTGTCAGGCATACCTGCCACGGGCGAATCAAAGTTACACAGGAGAATACCCGTCCACCGGGATCATCAAAAAATCTTTAAGGGCCCTTTTTTCCTTTTAAAGTCGTCCAACATGTGCAGGCGGAATTCCAACGGGTGGAAAACACACTATCAGAGTGTGTTGGGGGGGCCCTTCTGGGCCGCTGCAACTCGGGGAGGGTGTTCCTGGTTTGTAGGAAGGATGAAGTGCAGCACAGTTCCGGCCATTTTCAATTCTTCGAAGATCGGTGAAGATTTCCCAAAAACCTTTCCAACAAATTGAACACATGCGCCTCGGGGCGGGCCCACCCCCTCCTCGGTGCGGCAGACCCCCTGTTACCCATTGCCCCGCACCATGGTTCCATTTGCATTGCGCGGAGAAAGCCACCATCGATTTTTGCTGCATGACCGGAGCAGTTCCCCCCCGGGGGAAATTCTTTCCCAAGGCACCCAGGTGTAGAACTGCGTACCCCGCTGTGCCCACACATTGGTATGAGGAGCATACTTGGGAGGCTGGATTGGTGGTGGTGGAGGAGGAAGGAGGCGGCATTGGCGCGGAGCCACAGTTTGACAACGGGGAGGAGAAAGGGGCGTCTCTGCCCCAAGTTTTTTGTGTGCCTGGGCAAACACTTCACCCAGGGGGCCCGTAAAGACATGTATAGCCCGCCTAGTTACAGTCCCACATCCACGTCCCGTGCCCCGGGAAACAAACCGTAAGCCAAGGGAGGGCCCAGTTTTCTGTTCTACATATTTATGAAGTGCGGTTCGCCTTTTTGGGAAAAGAGATACGGCTTGGAACTCTCCATCCGGCTCGGAAACAACCTCATTCGTAAGGTGCAGGCCACCATTTTGAAAGGAGGGACGCAGTCCAACAACTTGGACGGAGCACGGTCATTTCTGCCCTTAGGTGGGGGGCCCCTACTGTTGTCTTTTTGCAATCGCCTCGCTGAATGATTTTTTCCCAAATAGTACGAGGAGAGGAGCACGGGCCCGGGGGAGATATGGCAAAGAAAAAAAGCCCCCTTTTGCGGGGTGGGGAGCCTTGACGGCTGCAAGGGAAAGCTCCATGGGCGCGGCTGCTGTTTGCGCAGCGGCAGGATGGACCACCACTCTGAGCCAGTTTCCCCAGGCAACCGATGTTGACGTGCATGTGTTGACGCAGGGGCCCTGGGCCAATGTTAGCTCCCTGGGCCACGCTTTACTTTTTTGCCACAGATTTTACATATACCCTATTCGGGTCCCCCGGTTCTTAGCAAAGAACTGCCACACCCCCGAGTATCTGATTTTTCCGCCCAAGTTCCATGATTGACTACTACGCCCCTGCCTCGCTGACCCCTGGCCCCACTTTCTTGGGCCTGCGAAGGGGTTTTTTTACCCCGTGGCCCCTTGGCCCCGACCCCCCATGTTACCCCGTGACCACGGCCCCACAACCCCTTGCTGGCGCCCGCTGCCTGACACCCAAACTGACCCCCCTTCTCCTGACGATGATGAAGCCCCTTTTTCCCCCCTCCCAATTTTGGTCGGCTACATCTCATCGATTTTTGTTTTATTGTCATGCTGCCTCCACCCGGGCTTGGAGCAGAGGGTGATCCCTCAAACAAGACCTCCCATGCCACTCTCCAATCTATACTTTGGCCTACTGCAAAAAGCAGGTATTTGGGCCCCCTTTCTTTTCCCGCCAAGTAGCTGTGACTGCCCTCCCCAAATTGTTCTCCTCCATATAGTGGCGCGAGCCCGCCACATAAATCCTGGCTGAGGGACCGGGTGGGACAGAGGGGTTGAGGGCAGGGGAGGGCCCTGACCCCCCCCGGGCCATGCCAACAAAGGGGGTTGGTCTGACTTCCCCCCGACTCTTTGGGTGGGTTTTTCAATTCATCTGGGAGGGAAATGATCCTATTTTAACCAATCAAGAACCCTTTGGGGGGCTGGTCAGCACACGGGCCGCTGAGAAGCGGGGGGCAGTTTTTTGACCTCACCCATGACCCCCGCTGCGAGCCCCTTGCTGTGCTACCTGGCCTCTCCAGTAATGTTTGGGGCCACTGCCACTCGCAGGGGAAAGCCCGCCACCTCTCTGTCTGACATACTGTTTGTTCAAAATGTACAGACACTTTTTTGAAGAATCTGTATTTAAAAAAATACACACCCGTATTTGACTCCAAATGAACCCAGTAACAAGCTTGGGGAACCCTTTGGGTATAAATTGCGCTCCACAAATGGCCCGGAAAAATTTCTTGTATGTGCCCTTTAAAAACCGTTAAAATTTTTCTGAAAATAAAAACACAAAAGGTTTTTTTTAACCCCGGATAAATTATGCACAGGCAAAATTTTTTCTTTTGGGGGGAAAAAAGTTTCTTTTTGTGACCACAACAGCAAACAAAAGCTTAATTAACCCTGGATCTTTTAAAATTGAGCAAAAAAAAATGAGCAAAAAAAAAAAAATACCAGCTTTGATCGGTGTTTAAAATGGGCCGTGTATTTTACGGTACAGAACAACAGAAAAACTTTTAAATTTAACCCTTTGGTTTTTTAATTTGCTACACAAAAAGCTTCTTTGGCGGGGAAAAAAACTTTTTTTTAGTGACCACAACAGCAGAACAAGCTTTAAAACCCCGGGGTATAAATTCGAAAAAAAAAGAGCAACCAAAAATTACCACTTTTTAGCTGTTAAAAAGGCGGTATTTTTTGGTACAGACAAAAAAAAAATTTAATTTAAACCTTTGTTATGAATTATGCTACAGGCAAAATGCTTCTTTTTGGGGTAAAAAGAATGTTTCTTTTAGTGACCACAACAGCAAAAACGCTTAATTAACCCCCGGATGTAAATTGCGCAAAAAAAAATGCTGCCCCAAAAATTACCACTTTGTAGCTTTTTAAAAAAACGTGATTTAAAGGTAAAGAAAAACAAAAAACTTTTAATTAACCTTTTTTAGAAAATCTAAGGGAAAATTCTTTTTGGCGGTGAAAAAGAACGTTTCTTTTAGTGACCACAACACAGAACAAAGCTTAAAAAACCCCTGGGTCTAAAATTTTGCAAAAGAAATGAGCAACCAAAAAAATTTAATGGTATTTTGGGTTTTAAAAAAGTTTTTCTTTTAAAAGAATTTAAACGGAACAGGGTTAATAAACTTTGGATATTTAATGTGCTGTGAGCAGATAGCATTAAAATGTATATGCCCGCGATTGGACGCCACGGGGCTTCAGTTCCAATCCCCCCAAAATAGAATTGAACGTAAGAGAAGCATTTCTCTAGACAAGCTGGAAACCCCCCAAAAATCGCTTTTTTAAAAGTGATTTCCCCTTTAGTATGAAAATTTCACAAGCGGGCCCGCGCAGAAACCTTCCCTACTCAGACAGTGAAACCCAGAAATGAGCTCTCACGTCGCCCCCGGACTTTATATGCGGTGACTTCACGAACCCCGCCAAACTCTGATTGGCTTCACTCGCACATTTTCATGTAGCTATGCCCTTCTTCCTCCCGACGTCTTTCCCCCAATTAACGCCATGTGCTCGCGGGCCCATTTTATAAATTAAAAAACACCAACTTCTTCCCCCGCGAATTACCCCAACCTTCGACTTGGGTTCAGAATCGAATTTTTCCCTAAAATTTCTAAACGAATTCAATTTTCTTTAGAATAAATTTCCCCATCTCTAATAACAATACACAGTGGAAGAACATGAGGTCATTTTTTTGAAACTTTTGGTCAGTCCTGATGATGGACCCCAGTTTTGGGTTTCCTTTTTAATCAAAAACCTCCAAAATTTCGCCTGGGGATAGAAAGGGAACATTGGGTTTGAAAATTTTTTGGTTAAAAGTCACTAGAAACCTTTCACGAACAAAATTTTTTCTTTTTTTGAATCAAAAGGCCCCAAGGGGGGTTTCTTTTCGTTTTGGGGAAAACCATGTTCAGGGGTGCATTTCCAAAGTTTACGCACTGATAAAATTTGAATAAAGGGATGGGTTAACCAAAATTTAATATTGTCCCTTTTTTTCAATGCAGGATTTCCCTGGGCGTAATTTTTTATTTATTTTGGGCCCTTCCAAATTTTTGATATATTTTGGGGAATGACCACTTAAAAAATTGGGGTTTTCCAGGATCCAAGAACACTTAAAGGACTTTTCGTTCGGCTGTTTAATTTAACAACACCACTAGAGGGAATTAATACCCAAATTTAAACCGGGGGGCGAGACATTTTTGGTTTAACCCATGATTGTAAAAACTTCTTCAAAGGGTTTCCGGGCCATTGATAAGGGGGCCCTCGGGGCTTATTTTGGGTGTGTGACTTTGTTCCCCGAGGCAATTTCAGGTGTAGAACTGCGTGAAAAAACCGGCTGTCCCTACCCCATGTGGATAAAGCAGTACTTTTTGGGGGGCCAAATGGTTTTGGTGGTGGAGGGGCCCGGACTTTGGGCGCGGGAAAGCAGCAGTTTGACAATTTGGAGGAGAAAGGGGCGTCCCCCTGTCCAAGTTGTTGGGGTCCCCGGGCCCCCCGGAAGACATTCACCCAATGGACCGTAAAGGACATGTACTGGCCCGACCGAAGTTACGGGTTTCCAAGCGTCCGCGCTGCCGTAAACCTTTGGGAAAAAAAACCGATAAGCTTAAGGACTGGGCCCCCCCTTCTGTTCTACATATTTAAAAGTGCTGGTACTGCCTCGGGGGAAAAAGAAATTACGCTTGGAACTCTCCATCCCCCGGCCGGCACAAGCCATTATTTCCTAAATTTGGCAAAAGGTCCCCAATTGGGAAAGGGGGGGGACTGCGGGTCCCCAACAATTTGGACAGGAGCAGGGCGGGCCCTGCCCCTTGGGGGAAGGGTTGGGACGCAAACTGTTTTCTTTTTGCAATCGCCCTGAAACCGACTGCTGGCCCCAAATGATTACGAGGAGCGGGAGCATCTGACCGAGGATGATTAAAAGAAAAACAGCCCCCTTCTGCAGAGGTGGGGGACCCTTTGACTGGCGCAAGGGCATGCGTACCACTGGGCGCTGCTACTCCCGCGGGTTGCGGGCGGGGGGCAGGAGGGAAACCACCACATCTGAGCCATGTTTCCCCAGCCCCAAATTTTGGGTGGTGAAAGTGAAAGTTTTTGACGCAGGGGCCGTGGTTTGGCCCCCTTTTTAGCTCCCCTGGCCCACGCTTTACTTTTTGCTTACAATTCACCCTATATCCAAAATTTGGCCCTCCGGTTCTTTGCAAAGAACTTTCCACACCGCCGAGTATCGATTTTAAAACCCCCAAACTCCCCCACTGTTGGGGTACTTTCTGCCGGGGCCCGTCCCGCCCCCGAGCCCCTGTGCCGCACTTTCTTTTAAACCCGGGGAACGGGTTTTTTTAAAACCCCTGGCCGCTTGCTCCTGACCTCACAAATGCTGCTAAACCTGCTGACTCACAGCCCCCAGCCCGAAACCCAAATTTTTGTCTGCCCCTTTCCTGACCCAACTGAAAGCCCCCTTCTCCTGACGATGATTTAAAACCCTTGCCTCAACCCCGGGCCTACAAACAACATCATTTGTGTTTTTATCGTCAACCCGCTTTCCTCTTCACCAGTCTTGGGATGCAGAGGCCCGACCCCTCCCCAACATGACCTCCCATTCCACTCCCAACATCTTTTCCTTTTTGGCCCCCTACGCAAGAAACGGGGGGTATTTGGGCCCCCTTTTTTCGCTGGGCCCAAAAGCTGCTGAACGCCCTCCTCAAATTGTTCCCCCTCGGGTATAAGTTGGGGGGGGTGAGCCCCGACCACATATTTGATCTCTGGGTGAGGGAACCGGAAAGGGACAGGGTGGGTTTAGGAAAAGGGGGAGGGCGCTGAAACCCCTCCCGGGCCATGCCAACTAAGGGTTGTGTTTTGACGTTCCCCACCGACTCTTGGCTGGGGTTGGGCAGAGTCAAACTGGGAGGAAGTGGGTTTTAAACCCAACCAAACCCAAACAAGAAACCCCTTTGGGGGCTAGCAGAAAAACGGCCTAGATTACACGGCAAATTGTGGGCCTTTACCGATGAACCCCGCTGCTGCACTCTCCTTGCTGGGGCTGCGACCCTGGGCCCCGGAATTTTGTGCCTCTTCCAAAACCCCAGGTTAAAAGCCCGCCACCTTCCCCCTGTTTACATACTGTTTTTTTTCTAAAAAGTACAACCAGTATATGATAAAAAACACACCCTGTATTTTACGCCAAAAGAAAACCCCCTAAGAACTTTGGGGAAAACCCCTTGGTATAAAATTTTCCTCCACAAATGGGCCCTTAAAAAAATTTACTTTTATTTTGCCGTTTAAAAACTCTGTGTTAAATTTTTTTGAAAATTTTAAAACCAAACAGGGTTAATTTTACCTTCGGATATGAATTAAAGCTACAGAATTTTTTCTGTGGCCCGGGAAAAACAAAGTTTTTTTTTACTGATACAACTGCAAAAACAACGCTTAATTTAAACCCCCGGATGTAAATTGCGCAAAAGAATTTAGCCCAAACCCCAAACAGTAGCTTTGTTTGCGTGTTACAATTTTGGGGTTTTTTTTTCGCTACAAAAACAAGAGATTTTAAAAAAATAAAATTGTAATTAACCTTTGCTGTGAATTATGCACAGGAAAAAAAAGTAAAGTATTTTGGGGTTTAAAATGAAAGGTTTTTTTTGGGGTCCCCAAAACCAGCAAAACAACGCTTTTAATTTAAACCCCCGGGTGTAAAAAGCGCCAAACCCCTTGGGGCCCCCACAAAATAGTAGCTTTTTTAGCGTGTTACAATTTTTGTGTTTTTTTACGCCACAAAAAACAAGAGTAAAATTGTAAATTTAAACCCCGCTTTTAAAAATGCTACAGGAAAAAAAAACGCTTAATTTAACCCCCGATGTAAATTGCGCAATAGAATTGACACCAAAAAATGAAGTGGGGATTTGTATTTTAAAAACCTGTTTCTTTAAATGAAAGCAACAGGAAAAATGGGTTTGATCCCACTTTGATATTGAATGAAATGCAGCCCGCAGTGGGGCGCACACGGATTTCAGATCCAATACCCCAAAAAAACAGAAAAAGAAAAATTTTAAAGAACATTCCCCCTGAACAAGCTGAGACCCCCACAAAAATCGCTGTATAAAAAACATTTTTTCAGTGAGAGCTATCACAATCACAGCCGCGGCAGCACCTTCCCTGATCAGTACAGTGAGAGGAGTGTGAGCTCCCGCGTCGCCCCCCGGGACTTATATAGTGCGGTGACATCACAGAATCCCGCCGGTCTCTTGATTGGCTTCATCTCTGCACATGTCATGCAGCTATGCCCTTCTTCCTCCCAGAGTGCTTTGGCCCATGTACGCCATGTGCTCGCAGCCATTTTATCAATCAAAAGCACACTTCGTTAAACCCGAAGTACCCCAAACTTCGACTTCGTTCAGAACCGAAGTTTTCCTGAAATTCTAAACGAATTCCACTTCGTTAGAATCGATTCGCCCATCTCTAAACATAATCATGTACAGACGACCAAACGAAGAAATCTACAATGAGAAAATAAAAATGTCGAAGAAGAACAGAATAGGCGTCAGGGTCTGGATTTGATAAATAAAATAAAATGTTGTGACATAATTCCCCTTTTAAAGCTGCAGTGTGGCTTTATTTTTTGAAGTCTAATGGTTTAGTGCAGGCACAGTGGGGTGGCATCTCCAGCCCTATCCTGTATGCTGAATAGGTTCTCCAACATCTAGGAAAGCGGGGTGACTGCAAACCCTTCAGTTAGCTTTTCTTGTTGAGCCGTTAAAATGGTCATAGTGGGCGTGGCTTTTGTAAAGGTGTGTGGCATAATATGAAAGGGGCATTGTAAGCTAATTGGTTAATGGGGGCGTATAAGGGTTTAGTGCCTAGGGTAGCACAACCTATAAATACAGCCCTGGTAGTAGAAATCATAGTAGGATTTTTTCTATGCCAATAGAAACACTGGGGCGTTAGTTATGGTGCATATGGACTCATTTTGTGTACTGCATTTAGCCTCTTGAGAAAGCTGGCGGCGAAACGCGTGTCAAGGCTAATACCCTCCTTGATGACATATCCACCACTTTGGTAATGAATTGAAATATAGGTTTTTGTATTTTTATCATGATTTTTTTGGTTTTGTATTTTTGATCACTTGATCTGTTATGTGTATATTTATTATGCGTCTTTCCAATTTATTGTTTGTTAACTTTGGGTGAGGGAAGTGTCACCAATATTTGTATTGGGGGGTATTTTTGTATTCGAAAGTTTAAGGTGTTTCAGTTGTGATAGCTGTATGTTTTGCATTTATAATGTATTTTTTGGAATAAAAATCTTTATATGGGAAATATTGTAGAGTCTATACTTCATATTGGGTTCATGCTGTTTATGGTATGGTGACTTATACTCATGTTTAGACCAGTTTTTGAATCGGTATTGTACTATTAGAAAGTACATCTTGTCCTGCAAAATAAAAGCCTTCATATGTCTATGTAGATAAAAAAAAAAAAAAAAATTATGCTTCTGGGAAGGCAGGGAGGAAAATTAATGTGAAAAAAAATAGGCTTGGTTAAGGGGTTAAACTCCATCCACTACACTCCTGAAGGTCATGTCTGATCATCTGGGGATGCAGGGGATGGAGTATGAGCCACAGACATGCCACAATCTTGTTGGTCTTCTATCTCTCACCAGGAGATTGTGCTTGTAAGCTGTGGCTGTACCTCATCTTTCACCCCTGTGGCCTAGTGTCAACACAAAATACAACCCTCACCTAACACTCTATAAACACTTCTGAAGTTTGTACAGAGGAGGGAACAATTAGGAAGGTGCTGGAAAATTGAGGAGTCTAGGATGTTTGTGTGGTTACTTCTGCAGGGATGAGACATTGCCGGGAGAAATCATCATAATGATCTGGAACGAATGGAGAAAGGAAATGACGACTCCCATCAAAGAAGACGTCACCTGTGAGTCACTAAATAAAGCTGCACAGTAATAACTTGTGTCTGCAGAGCCTGTGTACACTGGTAGCCATCCCATATGGTCACTGTATGGCTATAATATATGGTCTGCAGAGGGCCTGTGTACACTAGTATATGCTCCTACATGGTCACTGTATAAAGGTAATATAGAGTCTGCAGAGCCTGTGTACACTGGTATCTAACACTATATGGCCACCGTATGGAGGTAACATACAGTCTGCAGATCCTGTGTACACTGGTATCTACCACTATATGGTTACTGTTATGCAGTAATATTGGTAGAAGTGTAATGGTTTATATTCAGGATCAGTATAGCAGTATTATTCAGTCACCATGTGGTGGTAATATGTGGTCATGATGTTGTAGTATTATTCACTCATTGTGTGGTGGTGATATGTGGTCAAGGTGTGGAAGTATTATTCAATCACTCTGTGGTGATGATTTGTGATCATGATGTTGTGGTATTATACAGTCAATATATGGAGGTGATAGAGGTATAATTCAGTCACTGTGTGTGGTTATTTGTGGTCATGCTGTGGCGGTATTATTCAGTCACTATGTGGTCATGATGTGGGGGTATATTTTATACTTTGTATAATGGTATCATTGATAAAATCAGGCTTGGTTTGGTCAGTAACAGTACGGTAATATTTGCTCCCTGTATTATGTGGTCGTTGTACAACCATTATATAGAGGTATCATCCATAGAATTTTGTCTTACAGCTATTTGTATGGACTTATGTATATACAATAAATTACTTTATATAAATGCATATTACAGACCTCAGTAACGCCGTTTTGTTAGCGCTGGTCTGCTGGAGGAGGCAGGGCATAATTCTGTTAGGTGGAGCATTATTAGAGGCATGTCCTGGTGTGACATCATTTGTTTGGGTGTGGTTGGAGACGTGGCCTGGTGTGATGTCATTTTATTTGAGCGTGGTTAGAGGCTTGTCCTGGTGTGACATCATTTGTTTGAGTGTGGTTGGAGAGGTGTCCTGTGAGATGTCATGTGTTTGGGTGTGGTTGGAGATCTGGCCAAATTTGTCCTTCTTTGCAATCACTAAAAGTTGAGAGGTATGGTTAAGATAACTGAAAGAAGGTTGCTGGTAGTAAAGGAAGTTTAATTGCTGTGCAGGACTGCAAGTGAAAAATTGCACCATGTGAAAGCATCCTAACACACAGAGTTATTAGGCTTAATTGAAAGAAACATATAAAAATTAACATATAAAAATAACAACAAATTTCCCATCTTCTTCATGATAGGGGTTGCATGGTAAACAACCAGAAAAGAAGGCAGCAATTACCTTTACAGTCACTGAATGGGGGAAAGAAAAATTGTGGACATTTTCCTCATTTTATCAACAGATAATAAAATGAAGTCACTAGATTCACATCTGCCTTAGAGATTGTGCTAGAAGGCTTTATCAAAAATTATAGACAGAATAGTGCAGCATAGTGTACTTTTTTCCATTAAAATTACAGACACCATAATGGAAGCCAAACGGAACCCACTATAGTCAATAGGGTTTTTTGGGTGCCACAGGTGTCAGTCTTGTAACGGATCAGGCACCATTGTTGTTTTTGTTTTTTTGTGTTCCTATGGTAGAACATTAAAGTGGAAATAACAGTGCAGAGGGTTTTGCCAGCTTAAGAAAACGGGGAAATGGCCACGATTGCACAGTTTTCCCTGTCCATTTCTATGGAAATTCTGAATATGGCCAAGTCAGTGTACTCCGGTATATTAGGAACTCCCTTAGACGTAAATGGGGCAGAGCTCTCCCCCTTCTCTGAGGCCAGTTCTTAGCAAGCTATAAGGCCAGCCTCAGAAGGGAATAAGCCAGATGGCAAAACCCCTTAAAAGGTGCTTTCACAATGTGCGGTTTTGTGGTGTTTTTGGAGTGTTTTTCCACTTGCAGTATTGTACAGCAATTTAAACTGCTTTTGTTAACAGCAAGCTTCTTTCAGTTATCTAAACTGTTTAGAAAGGTGTTTCAAGTAAGTATTTAATTATTGCGTTTGAAGTCTTGCAGATTCTTAACACAGTAATTGATCACTCACTTGCAACATCTTTTCAAACTGATTGCTTGCTGGCAATAAAGGCAGTTTAATTGCTGTTCAGTACTGCAAGTAAAAAACGCTCCAAAAATGCCACAAAACCATACTTATTGAGAGCACCCTAAGGCTATGTCTACACTGGTTTCTGGTTAGATTTTCGGCGGATTCAGTATTTAGAATCCGCAGAAAATACAACTTTTCACCAGTGCCCCATAGACCAAAATAGAAAAAAACCAAGCTGTTATCTACACAGCACTGATTTTCTATTTTTGGATTTCTAAACCGCCGGCCTCCACCGGAATATAGAACATGTTCCATCTTCCGGCTGATTCCCGTATACTTCAGTGTATTAGAGAATCTGAAATTCAAAAACCAACCGTGTTTTATTTGGGAAAAAAAATTAGAGTATATGTTAATATATATATATAAGCTAGGTCATTACGACTATTCATACCTTGTGGTGCTCGTGAACCTAGCTCAAAGATCCAAGATGCCTCACGCAAGCGCAGGAGGTGCTGATGATCACCCCCACCTCTAGGGAATTTCACTCTCTCTACTCTATGCCGTAGCATCTAAAGCTGTCAACGGATCCCGAATGGACCTCAACGAAGTGCTTCACCGCTCCGGAGTGTGACGAGAAATTATGCTTAATATGTGTAAGATGTTCAACTAAACGTGTTTTGAATTTACGTATAGTGCTGCCAACATATAATTTGTGACAAAGGGTTCACTCAATGACATAAACTTCAAATTCCGTGTCAAAGTTGATGAAATCCTTAATGTTATATGTTCTATTACCATGCCCTATGTCAGTGAATGTATCCCTTTTCTGTGTGAGTTTACATATCCTACATCTTTTTTTTCTCACGTGGGAAGAAGCCCTTCAAAGTTAACCAAGTATCTGTTGATACAGCACTAGAAAAATAGCAAGGTGATATTTGTATGCCTACTGTCCTGTTTCTTTTCGCCTCAAATCCAACTCCTGCATCTACAATTTTAGCCGTGATCGGATCTTGTCTTAAAATACTGATGTTATTATAAAAAATTCGTCTAATTTGATTAAATTCCTCACTATAGTTAATAGTGCATACTGTTCCTTCATTTCTTTTACAGCTCTTGTTCCCTAATGCTTTAAATAAATCAGCCTGTGTTTTATCCTGCATTTTTTTCTTTGCTGATTGTAAATGTTTCTTTGTATAGCCTCTTCTCCTTAATCTTTGATCTATGATCTCAATTTGTTTATGATAGTCAGACTCTTGTGTACGGGCTCTATGGGCACGATAATATTCTCCTGTTGGTATGGAGTTGACAGTATGTTTTGGATGACAGCTATTAGCTCTCAAAATTGTATTACCACTTATGGGTTTTCTATAGAGAGTGGTACACACCCTACTTTCTTTTACATCACCCCTTAATGATATATCCAGGAATGCAATACTAGATTTTTCTACATTGTGGGTAAATCTAATATTCATGTCATTGTTATTGAGGTGGTTAACAAAGTCTGGTATGGACGCCACTTGACCCCCCCAAACTATGAGGAGGTCATCTATGTAGCGCCCATACCAGACCAAGAATAAGGATTATCAATATTGTAGATAAATTCGTGCTCCCACCATGCCATGAAAAGATTGGCCAAAGATGGTGAGGCCGTAGCCCCCATAGGTACCCCAATCAACTGCAGATAAAAATTCTCATCAAATTTGAAAAAATTGTTACAAAGCAAAAAATCAATACAATCTAATAAGAATTATTTTAATTCTATATTTTACACACTATACCTTTGCAAGTGGTATTTTACAGCTGTTCTAACAAGAGTCTGAGGTATACTAGAATACAAACTTGTAACATCAAGACTGAGCCAATGATAATTTGAAGACCATGAAAAATCCAAAAAAATCTTTAACACCGAGGAACTATCCTTTTGATATCCTGGTAATTTTTGTATTATAGGTTGCAAGAGTTTATCTATCCATTTATTTAATTTTGCACAAATGCTATCCCTACTTGAGATTATGGGTCGTAACTTAGGTGGAAACTCTTTCTTATGGGTTTTCGGTACCCCATAAAAAATGGACACTTTTGGGTTAGTAACAATTAAGTCCGATTTATCTTTTTCCGTGATAGCTCCTGTGGATACCCCCTCTTGTAATAGTTGAGATAATCTAGTCTGAATGTTATTGCTAGGGTTGCTAATCACTCTTCTATAAGTTTTGTCATCATTTAAAATATATGCTACCATTTTCTGATATAAATTTATGTCAAGGACCACCACTGACCTACCCTTATCCGATTTTTTAATAATTAGATTTTTATTCTGCTTTATTTCTTTTAATGCCTTTAACTCTAATTTAGTCATATTAGGGTTTTTTCTATAATCAGTTTGCTCTGCCAATGTTTTCAAATCCCTTTCCATTGTGGACTGAAATCTATCCATAGCCTCATCTCTCATTTTTTGGGGGTAAAAATAGGGGTTACTATGACCCACTTGTTTGTGCTATTGTCATCTTCACTATTTTCCTGTAGCTCTTTTAATGCCATAAGTGATTGTTGTTCTTTGAATGACAAATATGTGTACTCATTATTATACTCTTCATGTACTTGATATAAAGCCTTATCACCATTATCATCTTTATTCAATTCAAAAAAACGTTTGACCGTTAGAGACCTAACAAAACGATTAATATCGAGCATAGTATCAAAAACATTAAAATGCATAGTGGGTATAAAATTCAGTCCTTTCTTGAGGACATTAATTTGATGACTGGACAGAATAGTAGGGGTAAGTATAATAACATCATATTCTTCTTGTTGACTATTCAGGTTTTTTTCTTCGTTGCTCCCCTCTGTTTTCTTATGGCGGTGCTTCCTTCCGCCTCTTCTGCCCCGTTTTTTGCTGGTGTCGAAGATTATTTTTTATTCCTGCTGTCCTGCATGTTCTGTGTATAGTTCGCTGTTTTACTTCTTGTACCTTGTCTTTCAACAGAAGAACAGTCAGTATCAGATGTTCCTGTGAGGGCATAATCCGTATCTACAAAGCTTACTTCTGTTTTGTTACTTCTATTTCTCTGGTATCTTCGTAAGATTGACCTAGGTTTTCTTTCTTTCTTTCTGTTTCTTTCTTTCTTTCTTTCTTTCTTTCTTTTGCTCCGGTATGAAACATAGATGTGTGTTATATCTTTACTTTTGCTATAAAGTAAAAAAGCTAGGTGAATAAGTATGGTGATTCTGTAATTTTCCACAGTTGTACTATAAGAGTGTTTATGTTGTATTTAATAATCTATACTATAATTTGTATAATTTCTTTTTCTTCAACAAAACAGCCTTTTAAATTTGTGATTGTTATTTGTGTCTCAGACTCAAGATGTCCTCATTCTCTCAGGTGGTGCTTGTTTCACATTTCATGTGGCCGTGTGACTTGATGCTTTGGCTAGACAGTTATTCTTCATTTCAGACACGTACAGTAAATTTCCTAAATTCAGGTTATAAATAAGTCTCATTGGAAAGCAGTGACTCACAGTTTATGTATCAGAGGGTGCAAACAAACTTTAACGTACTCTTTGAGATGAGCAAATTGATATTATAACCGGCAACTAGAGTTGTAGGAAAATTCTATATTTTCATTTCAAACAGACCTTGCAGTTTGGAATTCTACTACTTCTGCTTTTTAATGTGTAACAAAATAGAAATATTGGAACAGCAAATGTTTCTAGGTGTAACATAAGAGGTATTATTATATAGAAACACCTGTCAAAGAATACAGCTTACTGTACTGACTTTTTGCCACTATGACCCAATTAAAAACAAGTCCTTTTATACAGTTTTCTATTGATTGCAGTCATGAATATTCAGCTTGAGAAATATTTATATGATTATTAGAGCCCATTAGTGGTTCAAGAATGAAATCCTATTGAGACAGTGAGGTAATGACTCCTACTACCGTCTGTGTTCAGAGGCGTAACTTGAAGCTCTAGGGCCCCAGTGCAAAAAGTGAAATGGGCCCCCAGGTACAATGTGCCATTTACAATACTGGTGTCTCCTTATGTGGCAGGTGGCAGGAGGGCTTTTGGGCCCCCTCAGGCTGCAGGGCCCGGTTGCGACGGCTACCTCTGCACCCCCTATAGCTACGCCCCTGTCTGTGTTCACATATTCTCCCAGTTAAGTAGCTACTGGAAAGAGAGACAAGTTCAGCTTCCAATAACATATGGATCTCTGTCTTTACACATCCAGATTAAACAGAGCTGTGAATGCAGGACTATTTTTATAATAGTTAAAGGTGATTAAATATGTTAAAATGCTTGTTAGTCATTCGGGGATAACTGAAAATAGAAAAAAAAATAACTTCTTAAAACATACTCATTCCAGCGGCCACAACTGTATTTTCCAGTTACAGACCACCGTGGCTTATGAATAGCTGCAGAGTCAAATGAACAATTATTGTGACCTTATTGACTGGGATCTCCATGTTCAGAAGCGGCGCTAGAACAAGTGGTGAGTTTTGGCTCTTTTTTTATATTTTTAGTCATTCCCAAACAAGTGATGAGAATTTTAAAATATTAGAACATCCTTTTATGTGGAGACAAAAAGTATGGACCATCAGGTTAAAGGGAATGTGTCATCTGAAAATCACATATTATGTAGCTCATGTTTTTATACTTACCACATTTTCTTAAGAACTGTGTTTTTTAAGATTCCTCTCATTATAAATAGTTTTTTAAAATACTGAAGTTTTCAATTTGGTTAAGGCTAATAATAGACACACACTTCCTGTTTCGTTAAGAAAACATTTCAGCAGTCTCCTCCTTATCATTACAAACTTATGACACATTATCCTTTTGTACTGGATGCCTTGTCATGAAATACTACAATCGATTATGTGATGTCATGCAGTTGAAAAGTATGGTACGATGAGGCTGACACCAAAAGTATACTTTAATGTTAAAGATATGTTTCTCTAGACATGGTTGGCACATGTAACAGAACTAAGCCATGTGTACAAACTCTAACTGTGTATGTATACCGATGCACATGTCTGATTTTAGCAAATTTGGTGGCCTTGTTGAACTATGTACACTGAATTTAGGCCATACGGCTGATATTAAGAGAGTCCTAGTGACAAGTTTGTTGTTATGATTATGCTTTTGTATTTTAGATTTTATGACTATGACTATTCCAGCAAAGCTCTTGTGACCATTTCTATTTCACCTGCTATATGTACACAACACACACTAGGTCAGTTTACAAAAACATGTAGGAAAATGTTTGTTGCTGCCATGGTAAAGAATAAGAATTAGAGTTTCAACAAGAATAAAATTAAATATTAGTAGTCTAAATATAAAATATATTAGTTACACTTTAAACATGGAGGTCAGCAATACATGTGTACAAACCTAGAAATAGGAAATGGTTAGAAATCAGGGGAGAGAATCTGATGATAGTATAAGCTACACTTCCCAGTAATCTTAAAGGGAACCTGTCACATAGGTTATGCCCCCCTTGCTGAGGGCAGCACAAGCTAGTGTCAGACCTGCTGTTTCCATGGCTGTGTCCCTTATTCTGTAAGATGCAGCGGTTTTAGAGCATTTACCCCTCAAATCTTATTAATGAGCAGGTGTTAGCTCCACCCACCAAAGGATAGCTCCGCCCACTGACAGTTATTCACATGTTTCTACCTATTCAAAGTAATAGGTTTGTCAGTTGAGGTGGGCGGGGATAGCCTCAGGTGGGCGGGGGTTTGAAAAAAACTGACACTCTGAAGGACTCTTCGAATGACTCTTCTGACTGAAAACTGCAGATTTGAGCATTGAATACGCGAAAACTCCAGGATCTTACAGAATAAGGGACACAGCACTGGAAACAGCATGCCTGACACTACCTTGCTCTGTCCTCAGGCAGGGGGGCAAAAACTATGTGACAGGTTCTCTTTAAGCTATGAACGTACCACATATGTTTATTAATTTATTGATTGGGACTTCCCTATTATTATTTTTGCTGTAAGGAAATGAAGGGAATGTATTTTCAACCTTGTAACTCCTTCACATGGAGGTTGTTAAGCGTGATAGGAGATGCTTTGTGCAATAATCAGGTTACCTAGTTGGGATACCTAAAGCCCATGGGTTTTACCCTCTATTATCTTTAGGATATCTATGTTTAGACTACACCTGTCTCATGACAAAACTGGAGGCCATAGTTCACTTTGGTATCATATATATACTCCCCTAAATCAACAGAGATATACACAGACTATACATATCTTAGGAGAACTGGAATTGAGTTAACAGTCCGATGTGAAAAAATTGATTTGCTAGGAATTATTGTTTAATCAGTCCTTTTTGTACAGTATAAAATCATATTTACTACTTTGTCAAAAGAAGATTTATACATCCAGCAAATAAAGGTGTCAGTCCATTTTCATACATACCTGAGCTTTAGTAAAACCATAAACTCAGCATTTTAACATCTAAATAAAGAATTAGGTTATTCAGATCTCTAGGCACTCAAGAAATGAAGATGCAAAATTCTTCCAGTCTTCTAATGTATAATGCTTGTGAATTGCAGTGAATAATGTATGCTTTAGTAACAAAAAGAAGATTGGTATATTTAGCACAGTACATTCACAGTTTTCTAATATATTTAGTGTGTATATGTGATATAATATAAGGCATATTGTATTATACAGGTGGAGAGATCTTATGTTCTTTGCATAAATAGTAAAAAAAGGTATAGAGAAATATGATATTTCTAAATCTACCAGTGCCTATGTGTACTATCCAAGCTAGTGCAATATTTTGATGCAAAATAATTTAAATAGACAGATTTTTTTTTTGTTTCATTAAATTGAAAAGAATATTTAATGAACAGAATCTCAACTTGCTTAAAGCTTTTGCCATTTCAAATGTACCCACAGTATCCATATTAGCCACAATAATAGGGATCCCAGTTTAGGTTTCCTTGGACTTTGTAGACAGTAAGGGCCACATGTATGAAAACTGTCTTGATCTAAGACTTTCTTTGTTGCCCAAAGCAACCAGAGGTCCCCTTACATTTCATCTAGTGCTCTGAAAGAATGAAACGAGCGTTCTGATTGGTTACTATGGGCAACAAAGAAAGTCAAAGACCAAGACAGTTTTCATACATGTCCCCCTAAATGTATAATATTATTCTTGATAGAACCCATAAATACTTTGCTAATTTTATTTGAAGCCAAAGAAAGCTAGAAAAAAACCTAGGTTATGCTGCAAACTGTGGATACTAGATTAACAATTAATTAAAGACTAATCTAAGAACCAAATGTAGCTTCAGGCAAATACCAGGGATGTACAAAAGGAAAATATTCCAATCTAAAACCTAACTTTTAATAAATACCACTTAAAACTGTATATCAGAAAAAAAAGGGAGGATAAACTCTAACCTAACTATATATAAATAAAAAAAACATACACAAAGGTCTAATAGGAGAAGACTATCTCACCCTAGGCTAACTACACTCACCGGCCACTTTATTAGGTACACCATGCTAGTAACGGGTTGGACCCCCTTTTGCCTTCAGAACTGCCTCAATTCTTCGTGGCATAGATTCCACAAGGTGTTGCAACAGATGCTCAATTTGTCACCAAGGGGCCCAAAGAGTGCCAGAAAATGTTTCCCCACACCATGACACCTACCACCAACCAGCCTGAACCGTTGAAACAAGGCAGGATGGATCCATGCTTTCATGTTGTTGACGCCAAATTCTGACCCTACCATCCGAATGTCGCAGCAGAAATCGAGACTCATCAGACCAGGCAACGTTTTTCCAATTTTCTACTGTCCAATTTCGATGAGCTTGGGGAAATTGGAGCCCCAGTTTCCTGTTCTTAGCTGAAAGGGTGGCACCGGTGTGGTCCCTTCTGCTGCTGTAGCCCCTCTGCGTCAAAGTTCGCTGTACTTGGGGCAATCAGAGATGCTCTTCTGCCTAAACCCTTGGTTGTAACGGGTGGGTATTTGAGTCACTGTTGCCTTTTTATCAGCTCTAACCAGTCTGCCATTCTCCTTTGACCTCTGGCATCAACAAGGCATTTCCGCCCACAGGACTGCCGCTCACTGGATGTTTTTTCTTTTTCGGACCATTCTCTGTAAACCCTAGAGATGGTTGTGCGTGAAAATCCCAGGAGATCAGCAGTTTCTGAAATACTCAGACCAGCCCTTCTGGCACCAACAACCATGAAACGTTCAAAGGCACTCAAATCACCTTTCTTCCCCATACTGATGCTCGGTTTGAACTGCAGGAGATTGTCTTGACCATGTCTACATGCCTAAATGCACTGAGTTGCCGCCATGTGATTGGCTGATTAGAAATTAAGTGTTAACGAGCAGTTGGACAGGTGTACCTAATAAAGTGGCTGGTGAGTGTATATGCCCTATGGAATGCCCTATGCGGGATAAACGACCTGAAAAAGGACGTTCCCACGAGTATAAACCCCTCAACTAATTATCCCTCAGTGCCAAGATATCCAAAAAGTCAAAACTCAACATCAACAAATATGAACATAGCTGCTCCAAATAAATTTAAGGAACAGTAAAGAAGGATAATGTATTCAAACCATCCTAATATCCAATATGGAGTTAAAACTCAAAATTAATAGGCCAGAACATACTTCATATAATGTTTGCTGCTCTGGTTGCACACACTTGAGAACATCGCTACAGGGCTGGAAGCTGACTGCATCATGAGCTCCCTATGAAAGATCTCTGGACTTTACGTGGATGCTCCTGAATTGGAGATCGCTTAAAAAAACCGCAAGTGCTTTATTGACTTTTCACATATGTTCTTTGAACTAAGTATAGTTTTACATGTCGTTTGGCTTAAGAAGAAGCCTAATAAAGTATAGAATATGTTTGAATGAATTTGGAGTGCATTTCACTTTTATGAGACAAGGAATGGGCTATAGAAAAGGGCCTGTTATACACTCCATAAGCACGTGGTAATATAAATTAAGAAGGTCTGAAGTATATAATTGTGTTGTTTTCCATACCCCTGCCATTAACCTCTTGCCTGCTGCTTGCCTCCTTAGTTCTGCTCCTAGGCTTGGTTGTCACCGTGAGTGGCCACGTCAGGGGTAGCGACCTGGGAGTCCCCTGCAGCCATCCCAAGTCCATCCCACCTTGCGGCAGGCTCTGGTGGATACCGGGGGCTCCTTAGACTCCGCTCCCTGGTGTGGTCAGTGTCATCGCTCGCTGTGACACAGAGGATCCACACCTGCATTCCTCTCCTTGACAGGGATTGGCAAATGGTTGATCTGGTCTACTGATTGAGATGGGTTACAGCTATTTTCCCTGAAAAAATTAATCTACCTTAAAAGTAAGCAGCTGAATGTTGGGCCTATATGGAGAGCATTGATGTTGAGGCACCAGATGGTAAACACCTGGAGGAACTGCATGGATAAAAGGATTATTCTATCTCAGACATTTATGGCAAATGGATAAAATATGTGTGCACCAATCTTGAGAATGGGCCCTCAAAAGTCTCTGTGCAGAACGAAGAGGTTTATGTGCATGTGCAGCACTCTCAATTCTGCTCTACTGAAGTTTTCAGTACAGTCAAGAGTGTTCTCACATGCCTTTCCTGTGCACTGGTGCCAAAAACTGTACACAATATTCCATGTGTGGTCTGACCAGTGACTTTTATAATGAGAGAATGATGGTCTCATCATGTGCATATATGCCTATTTTAATACACCCCATGATCCTATTTGCCTTGGAGACAGCTGTCTGACCCTGGCTGTTACAATTAAGTTTACTATACACTAGGATTTACAAGTCCTTCGCCATGTCACTTTTTCCCAGCGTTTTTCCGTTTACCATGTAATCATGGAATGGATTTTTCCTTCCCATGACTATAACCTTGCATTTATCTATGTTAAACCTCATCTGCCATTTCTCTGCCCAGGCCTCCAACTTATCCAGATCCCTTTGTAATAACACATTATCCTCTATTTTGTTGATTACTTTACAGAGCTTAGTATCATCTGCAAAGATTAATATTCTACTGTGAATCCATGCGTAAGGTCATTAATGAATATATTATACTCCACTAGTAACAGGGATCCAGTCTGAGTATATACCATTAATCACCACCCTTTGTTTTCTATAACTGAGCCAGTTACTTATCCACTTGCAAACATTTTCCCCCAGTCCAAGCATTCTCATTTTACTTTAACAACCTTTTATGTGACACAGTATCAAATTATTTAGAAAAATCTAGATATATGGCATCCAATGCCTCACCCTGATCAAGTCTAGAACTAACCTCCTCATAGAAGCTGCTGAGATTAGTTTGACAGGATTGATCTTTCATAAACCCATGCTGGAACGGAGTTATACATTTATTTTCATTGAGATACTCCAGTATAGCTTTGTTATTCTGTTAGGGTTGTGTACATGGCTGCCACAGTCTGAAATGAAGGCATCTTTGGCAGTTTTGGTGTCACCTCTAATTAGCCCATCTGTGGCTATTACTAGGTGGAAGCCAGAAAAACAAATTAACTTATCATAGCACATAGAGTGGAATAGTCTTTAATAAATGCAGCATTGTGATATATTTGTGTGTACAGCCTAATATGATATGATTGAATGTGTTTTTTTTTTTAAAAGATAAATTGGTATACTAAATCTAATATTTATATGCCTGATGACTGCAAGGTGTATTCTTAGCAGGTATAAAAATAATGCCTATCATGCTAATTGCCCCCCCAAAAATACAAGGTCCTCCCTGCTCAGAGAATAACATAAAGTCCAGGACCTCAAAGGAAAAGGATTTAGTGGTTGTGCTTTGTATCAGCTTTAAAATGAGTCAAAGCAAGTCCTCAAATATTGCAATAACAGCAGTTCCTGAAAATCAAATGTATCATAAAAATTACAGCAATGACACCACAAAAAATTGAAAACATAAGCAAACTACTGCTTATGCATTACGAATGTGACAACCATCCTTTACTCACAGCAAATATTCTTCTTGTTCTATCCATTCAGTCATGTCTGAATCTTGGGTGTTCTTTGGGCCACTTCTCACCTTGTGTTCCACAGCTTCTTTCAGTTGCTTGAGTTCAGTTCTGTCTCATTCTTGATGATATACAACTAATGGACCTTTGCTCTCCCCTATTCCCTTAGCATTAACCATCCCCTGTAGCATCTACTTTTCTTGTGAATTTGTCCTTATCACCCGACCAGAATAGATCACTTTTTGTCTGGTGATCTTGTCTTCCTGGACAAATCAGGGTTTATACAAGGAAGAACATCTTTGTTGGTGATTCTAGCTGTCCAGGTGATTCATAGAAGTCTTCTTCAGCATCATAGCTCAAAAGTATTGATTTTTTTTTTTTTTTGTCTGTTTTCATATTTCACAACTATGAACACAATGGCAGTGATAAGAGTGTTTGGTGGTGAATAAGACATCCTTGCACCTACATTTGGTCCATTTTCCCCATGGCTGCATTTCCCAGTGCTAATCAATACTTGATCTTCGCTGCAGATATAGCATATAAGCTTACAGTTGTGCACAGTCACAAGTTATTCAAGGGAATTTATCATCCTCATCCAACCCATGACACTCTGCTCTACTCACAATATCATCTAAACAGGTAATAGAGTAATAAGTAAAACAATATGGATATCTAGAGGTGTAACCAGCAGAAGGAGAGAGATTTTGACCCCACTGTATAGAGCTATAGTGAGAACACATCTAGAATACTGGGTTCAGTTCTGGAGACCTCATCTCCAAAACAAAGACATTGAAAATATAAAAAAGGATTCAAAGATAAACTTAAAAAATGGTGAAAGAGTTTAAGAACTTAGGGAACATTGTCTTGGTCTAGGACCTCCTTTGTTGCCCATAGCAACCAATCAGAGTTCTCCTTTCATTTCATCGAGTGGTCTGAAAGAATGAAACGGGCGCTCTGATTTGTTGCTGTGGGCAACAACGAAAGTCTTAGACCAAGTTTTCATACATGTCCCCCTTAATTTGTACAGCCTGAAAAAAGGGAAACCTTTTAAAGGGTCAAACCCCTTCATGATGCAGCATTTTTTGGTTTTATGTTAATTTTTTCCCAGCCTTCCAGGAGTTATAAATTTTTTATTTCTCTATCTACACTTATAGTTATATATGGGATTGTTTTTTTTAGCACAGGTTGCACTTTTTAATTATACCTTTTATTGTGCCATATAATGTACCAGGCAACAATTAGAAATTCATTGTTGGATGGAACAGGAAAACAAAAATTGCACCCTTTTTGAGGGGATTCATTTTGATTGCTTTTACTGTGTAGTAAGTCAGTATGTTTCTGGTGATGCCAAATTTATATTGTTTTCACCATGTTTTAAAATGATTTTTTCTATTTGTTTCTTACTTTTGCTGTGCAGCCCCATATTCTGAGACTGATAACTTTTTTTTATTTTTCCAAGGACCTGTGTGACAGTTTGTGTTTTGCAAGCTGAAGTGTGGTATTTATGTTATTGTTAACAATTTTGTTGTTGGGTATTTTTGGATTTAATTTTCTCGCAACAAACATTATATTTGTAAAGATGGAGGCAGTAAAAATAAGAACTTTTGCAATAGGTTTGTATTACCTAAATCCTCTATGATAGCAGCTATTAACTTATCTGTGCGTGTCTAAAGCTAATTCTGTATCCTGGGATCGGGACACGTCCCCTGTGCTGTGATTGGCTGCATGAATTTAGTTCAACCTCTGGTTGGGCAACAACCTTTTGTGTGATTGGTTGCCTGCATTTAGTTCAACCTCTGGCCAGGACACGCCCCCTGTGCTGTGAATGGTTGTCCTGTGCTCACTCCACTCTGAGCTGTGTGAAACAGGCTGCCTGGGCTTCTTTTTGCTCCTCTCCCAGTGACAGATCTAATGTAAAGGATCTGGGTAATTACTGAGTCGCTTTAGCTGCTGGATTCATTCCCTCCACCCATATAACACACTCATATAACACTCTGCTCCCCACCCATATTATACACTCTTATACACTCTGCTCCCCTTTCCCATATAAAACAGCCTTATAGATTTTGCCCCCACACCTATATAACACCCTTAGGCTATGTCTACACTGCACATGAATACGATCGTATCTTCGGCGCTTTTAGTTTTTTAAAAGCGCCAAAGATACGATCGTACGTGCAGCCCCATAGACAGGAATAAAAAAGACGAGTTGCAGTCTCCACAGCTTCGCAGTCTTTTCTCTGCTCGTCTTCTGGCGCCCGCGTAATATACAACATGTTGTATAATACGCCGGCGCTTTTAGTTTTCTTGCGGTCTTCCCATACAATACAATTGTATGGGCAACGTAAAATAAAACGAGAAGCGACCGTGTTTTTTTTTGTATAAAGCGTGACAAAAAACACGGTCCTGCATCGGAAAAAA